>OAMR01000433.1:433851-475241 GCA_900205405.1 Echinochloa crus-galli | reverse complement strand
GTATACTTTTGAGACAAATATTTGTTTTACAATTTTCAAAATTGAACCAAATATCAAATATACCATGATGTTAAAGTTTAAAGGTCTCGGGTACATGCTACAAAAATGACACTCTTTGTTGTGCACATTGAATAGGACCACCAAGCATGGCACCTCACTATAGCATATCCTTCACAAAATCATTTCATCTGTTGTCCACTGCTGTTAGCATGTACTACATTTTGTCTGAGGCCAGCAAGATTCATCGAACAAACCTAGACTCTTGAACTTGATCGATACCCTGTCTGCTGATGCCTTCGTTTTTGGATTATCTTGATCCGTACTGCTAAATAAATTTCATTTACAACTGTACCACTTAAACGGGAATGGCTAAATTGTTGCTTTTTTCACAATGATAGATACTATGAGATCTTATTTCAATTTTATAACACACAACAATATCTGCTTGGATGCAATGAAAATTATTAGGGGCGATGTGAATTACACCCCCATAAAATTATAGTGAATTGTAACACTTAGACTATTTGATGGTTCCTTACATTAATTGACCGATAGTCAATCATATGCAACTTTAGGTGAGACTTAATGGTGTTGAATTTATGGCATGTTTGCTTGGCATATGTCTTAGATGTTTGGATCATCGCTAGATGTTTTACCTGCAGATCCCGGCCACATGACATTAGCTCATTTCTTTGCCTAAGGTGTGGTGAGCATTTTGTTAGCCACACTTAGGCAAGGTTTGGCATTTTGGCGTGGCATGTTATGGAAGTGAACCAAACAAGCTCTTATTGTGAAATCAATAGGATATATATCTTTGATGACCAGACACAGAAAAAATAATTAGAGTATAAATATGGAGCTATTTCGTTTGTAGGAATTTCATCACGAGAGAGCTCAAATGGCATTAGTTTTTTCTTAGCCAAACTTAGCCTTCGGTATGGCATGCATTTGTTTGATACTCACACCTTAGTCAAGGTTTGCCATGAAGGTGTGGCATGTTATGTGGTAGTGAATCAAAGAAGCTTATATATTGTCAAATCAAAACAATATATATCTTGCATGATTGAACATAGGAAAATAATTAAAAGTATGGTGCCGAGTAATTTTTTTTGCAGTAGTTTCATCAAAACAAAATTCAAATTGGGTGGCAGCTACTTCATCCCATCACAGACATGTACAAGTCTATCTAGATTTGAACAAAGTTAGACCTTTTTATCTTTGGCAGGCAATATCTATCAAAATATATTATCCTCAATGACAAAAGCTATATATTCTGCTAGTTCATAATGAATATACTGATATCGATCTTATGCTACCAATCTATATAAAAGTTTACATGGTCAAAGCTAATAATATTAACTTAGGGCAAACCGAGATATACTCATATTTGTGATAAGAGAAAAGTTGTAGTTTCAGTTCTTTTAAGTCATTTGACCTATTAATTTTCCTCAAGCATGGTATGTGGTTCAAGGTATTCCACATAAATATATTGATTATTCATTTTAAAAGTTGACTCCATGTAAGGGTAAGTTCAATGTATATGTATTGTTGTTGCACAACATTTTCAGACCATAATAACTCGTCTCAAGTACCTTTCTCCATAGTTTGTCCATCCGTATCATAGAAGAGGAGGCCTAGATTTTGCCACATAGCGGCTTCTCCCAAGCTAACTTTTATAGGTGGTGTTTCAAACGTCCTTGCATGCTTCAGAGATGGTGATCTAAATCATTTGCTAAACCTTAAATTCAAGTGCATAGTACAATTGATACAAATTTGAGAGCAGTACCATATAAGTCTGGTTGTACACTCGTATGGTGGACCACATACTGAAATTTATACGCAGAAAGGAGATTGCTAAATAATTATATATATATTGCACATTAGATAAAGGGTCCGGATCCTATGCAAACCAACCCATCCGTGCAAACTATGCAAACCAACGTGCATGGGGACATACACGGGAGGTGGGAGGGGGGATTTGCAAAATCACAGGGAAGGTGGGAGGGGGGATTGGTAAAATCAACATGCATGGGGACATGCATGGGAGATGTGAGGCCCATTGGATCACCATCGTGTGGATCATATCGTGTTGGTTTTCACCTGATACGTTGCCTTAGATAAATTATGTTGAGGAATAAAAGATACTTCCTCTATTTTTGCAATGATTTTTCCAAAGAGCACTTATTTAAATTAGTTTTGTCCGCCTCAGATAACAGATTTTAATGTTTAGGGATTTAATTATGTACTTTAACAGTTGGGAACGTAGATAACATTTCAGCAATATAATGTTGAAAGATCGTTTCCTTCGCAGAAAAAGACCCCTATAGCTATACCGCACCGATGATTGATAATTTTCCAGAACAATATTATAAAAAATAGAGAAAGAACCTTGTTTGGTTTCAGAAGCTATAATGGTTTTTTTTACGAAAGAACAATATTACTTCACACGAACTTTTAGGCCTTTAGGGTGTGGATCAAGCACATGCATCCGTGGGCACTTTCCCAAGTCTATACACATACTTACATAAAATAGAAAGACTTTCGAATACAACGAAACAAGTAGCTAGCTTCTCCCGCTATCAAATGGAAGCACTGAAAGTTATTGTTGGCATATAACTCCAACTAGCCCACGCCGTCCTTATCCGAACACAATGCCATTGAGAAACCAACCAAATAAAAAGACAGCAGCCAAACAACACTGTGCACACGAATAAAACATATATCCTACACATAAACATTTAAAGTTTATTTCTTTGGTCTACGAAAAATAGAAATTTATTCACGTGTCGCTGTTGATGGCCCACTTTTATCCAAGCAGCTATTGACATATTAGAGGCGGCCCATATATAATAGGCCCAGTTCTGAGGTTGTGTGTGCCTGCCGCAGTGTCTTGTTCTTGCTAAAAAAATGCTTGTAACTACTGCAACATTTCAATATAAAAATATATAAAGTAAATTTCAGAGAACTAAACATGCATATGCAATGTACGTAAATTGTCGCATATATTCAATTTTTTATCCAGTTTCACAGAATTAGACATACTGCACTTTGATAACACAATAAACATGACACTATTAGTTTGGGTGAGAAAGAATAAGCTCCACATGAGTCTTATCTGTGGTCTGACAAATATCTAAAGACTAGCAGTGCTGAATGTACTTATGTACAGTTTAGTGATAACACAAGCAAATTATTCATGGCTCTATGGCATGAATCCGAAAGAGCAGCTCTGTGGTAACACGAAATGTTTACTGATTTTACCAAAAAAAAAGTTGCTTTCCAAAGCTATCGCCATGCCAGTCACAGGCTTACATAAGCTGTTGCTGACGTACACGAACCAATAACAAATTTGAACAAACAAACCAATCAAGGACACAAAAACACCCTCAACTCCAAGCCCCAACAGGCCAACAGCCACAGTGAAGTGCCTGTCTCCCTCAAGGCCTTCTAAAAGCAAAAAGATCCAACCCCTAGTGGCAACCACTAGTGAACAAGCATGTACACATGCTTTCACACCACACAGCGCCATCATGCATCTCCAGAGATGCATATATATAACTGCACCAGCCACCAGTGTGTTCAGTGCTCAGTTGCATTGTCATCGCCTTCTTCCATCCCTGCAAGGCTGCAGCTGTAGATCGCAAGCAATGGAGATGGAGTGCTGCAGCTACATGCTACCTCTTGTGGCTTCCTGCTTCTTCTTCCTCTACTCCTTCTGCCATGCCCTGCTCGCAACAAGGAGGAGCGGTAGCCTTTCTTGCGGATCATCATCCCACCATGCGCCGAGGAGCCACCCGCTGCTAGGCTGCCTGGTGGAGTTCTACCGCAACCGCCGCCGGCTGCTGGACTGGTACACCGGCCTCCTCGCGGCGTCGCCGTCGCAGACGACGGTGGTGGAGCGGCTCGGCGCGCGGCGCACGGTGGTGACGGCGAACCCGGCGAACGTGGAGCACATCCTCAGGGCCAACTTCGGGAACTACCCCAAGGGGAAGCCCTTCACGGACGTGCTCGGCGACCTCCTCGGCGGCGGCATCTTCAACGCCGACGGCGAGCGGTGGCGCGCGCAGCGGAAGCTCGTGAGCCACGAGTTCATGGCGCGGGCGCTCAGGGAGCGGGTCGGCGCCGCGCTGGAGGACGAGGCGCGCGCGGGGCTCCTGCCGGCGCTGGACGCGGCCGCGGCGGCCGGCGGCGGCGGCGCGGTCGTCGTCGTCGACGTGCAGGATCTCCTGCGGCGGTTCGCGTTCAACGTCGTGTGCCGGGTGGCGCTCGGCGCGGACGAGGCGGCGGCGCTGCCGCTGGAGCTGGCGGCGGCGTTCGACCGCCGCCGCCCGATCATCGCCCGGCGCGGCGCGGCGCCCGTGGCCGCCGTGTGGAAGGCCAAGCGCGCGCTGGGCGTCGGCTCGGAGCGGCGGCTGCGGGAGAGGTGGCGGTGATACACGATGCCGTCACGCGGCTCGTCCGCCGCCGGGCCGCCGCGGCGGCTGCGGCGGCGAGACGACGACCTGGTCTCCCGATGGCCGCGGCGGGGTACGGCGAGGAGGCGGCCCGCGACATGGTGATCAGCTTCATCATGGCCGCCGCGACACCACGTCGTCGCGCTCACGTGGTTCTTATGGCTCATGACGCGCCACCGCGGCGTCGAGCGCGAGTGTCCGGGAGATCGAGCACTCCGGCGACGGCGGCGACGGCGTGGGCGTGGGCCTGGACGGGTCGCGAGGATGCGGGTGCTCCACGCGGCGCTGTGCGAGACGATGCGGCTGTACCCGCCGGTGGCGTGGGACTCGAAGCACGCGGCGGAGGCCGACGTGCTCCCGGACGGCACGCGGGTCGGGCGCGGCGACCGCGTCACCTACTTCCCCTACGGCATGGGGAGGATGGAGGCGATCTGGGCGCCGACGCCGGCGAGTTCAGGCCGCGGCGGTGGCTGGCGCCGCCGCTAGACACGGCCGGCGGCGTGTCGCCGTTCAAGTTCCCGGTGTTCCAGGGCGGGCCGCGGACGTGCCTCGGCAAGGACATGGCGTTCCTGCAGATGAAGTTCGTCGCCGCCGCCGTGCTCCGCCGGTTCGAGCTCCGGGCGGTGGACGAGGGCCGGCAGCCGGTGTTCGTGCCGCTGCTCACCGCGCACATGGCCGGCGGGCTCAAGGTGACGGTGAGGAGGAGGGAGCAGCAGCAGAATGGCACGTGCGAGCAATGAAGTGAAGTGAAGGGCGATTCTACAGTGTGGATCACGTACAATGCGTCCGAGGAAAGCGTGATGTCGAGCTGCCATGCTTTTGTATGTATAATGTACTTAGAGATATATATTCTGGTTCCGACTGTGTACATTGTTTCAGAAGACAATATTCGTGATTTTCAGACAAATTTCTGGCGTCAGGACAAGGCATGGTGCATGATGTGTGTGTCTATGATCGATATCCCATCTTGATTTCCAACGATGTAGGGATAGGACTGTGCGCCGTGGGTGCATATAGAAAGTGCTCGTAAAAGACCCTTATATGGTGAGAGCATGCATCTCACTTGGCTGATGAGATGAGACAGTTTCAAAAATATAGATAAGTACGTCTGTAAAACAACATTATATTGTGCATCAGAGGTGTTGTTGACTCTATGTACACACCAATTTAATGATATATTTATGTTATTAGCTTTAGATATTCTCAAATGTAGATGCGCGTCATCTTTGAGATAGTTGGTCTTTATTTATATGGAAAAGACTCTCCAATCTATTGTTTATTAGCAATACGGGATAATTGTCTATGGACATGGTTACAAATGTGGGTATATTATGAGCAGGTGGGTCCGCGTGGGTATGAGTAGAGTCTTAGGTGAAAAAAGTTTCACATTTTGCACTGTTTTCCCACATTTTCCCACGTCAAACCACCCGACAGGTGAGTCCTCTGTGAGGGGCGGGTGTGGGTATATTGGGTGAGAAATGTTTTCAATTCTCTAGGATCCTTTTAGTATAGATATGGCAATCTTAAATCCAACACCATGATGAGACAATGTTGCGTATATTCTTGTATGCACACATAATGTGCAGTGTTTGCTTCATCTAATACAATCGCTAACTAAAAGTGCACAACTTCATGAAATTAAGGAGGAAACATATATAGAAATTTGTCAGAAGAAAGATGCCGCCTTTTCCGTTTAGTTTCTATTCAGTGTGTTGACTCCTCGGTACATTTGTTGATTCATGGTTGTCTCGTTGTTGCTTTTCTCATACGCACGTGCCTCAGTGGATTACTTGCACTATAAAATATTGTGTGTGATGTGAACATGGAAAACGGTATTCTCTTTCTTAGCTGACAGCACTGCTGTGAAAGCGATTTGTGCTTTATATTAGAGTCTTGTTTGACGCATAGAAAGATGAAACATGTGCGAATTGGTACTGGCTGATTATTGAAACATTGAAAAGTGTAGCCTTATTTTGGTCAGAAAATCGTGTGCCTCCGCCTATGAGATACGAGTGTCGTGTGTACCTCCATCACATGAACTGATTGACCAATCTTTCTTGCACCGCCGGTCAATGTCCAAGGAAAAATTGTTGGTTTAATTTAGACATGGATTTGGCACATGATATACACGTGAAAACACATGTGATCGACGTATATCTATCGCCTGACCGTTACAGGTCATAGAGAGGTCAAACCTCGTGCTGAACTTTTGAAGGGAAGCTGTGTTCCATTAATATCCACATATATATTCCACGTGCATCCGATCCACTTCACATCCAATCCAAGAGCTTTCAGCGAGGAGCTCTAGACTAACTTGACAAAGTCTTGCCAATAAGCCTATAATAGAACTCCTCTTTATAATAGTCGATCGTTCCAATTCACCTTACAAGATTTTATTTATTTATTTATTTGTTAGCAAATATATCCATACTTGCTATATGGGTGAATGTATTAATACATGTGCATTACTTTGGTGAAGTGCTAATTGCATTGTTTTCTTAATAGTTTAGTCGTCACCCGGCCTTATAGCTTTATTAGCTCAATAGCTGGCTCCTTAACAAAATGAACAAAAATATCAGCTTGACTAGTTAAAAAAACCACCGACCTGAGTCAAATCAAATCGAACTATGACTGAGCTGAGCTAATTCACGAGTTTCGAACAATTGGTTCATCCCTACGTTTGTGATAAGTGTTGGGAGAGGGAACGCGAACACGTGCTCATATTCATCAATGACTTTTTGATTACGACAAGGGAGGAAGATGAGAGCGTCCAGGATAAGATCCATTGATCAGGACAAAACTAAGTGGTGGACGATAGAAGGAAATTGATGGACCAAGGCAGAATATATGAGGATCCGTTTCTAACTTTAAAAAAAGACTAGCAAATATGCCCGTGCGTTGCTATGGCTGGAGCCATAGATGTTATTTGTGTATTGCTATGCTGTGGTTAAGTTCGTTTAGGGTGTTTCTTTACTTATTTTCTTCCTCGCTTATTTTCTTTCCTTCCAAATGTCCTTTTTCCAGTCCAATTAAACTTACCATTCCACACCTTCTTCTAACTTCTATTTTTATCTTGTACTCTTGGGCCACTAACGACGTAGCTATTAGACAAAAATGAATTTTGCCGCCTCTTCTCCTCTACCGAATACCATCCAATAACTATAATCATTATTTTGTATCTTGGTTCATCTTACAACCTTTCCCTGATATGAATTAAATTAAAAAAATATGCAATCATTATGTTATTCTACATTTCTATTCTAACATATAAAAAAATCCAATCCAAGCTCGAGCTTGCAAACTCTAGGTAGGGGTGGGCACTTTGAACCCGAAACCTGAAAACAGAACTGAACCCAAATTACCCGAATTATCGGTCTATTCGGGTTTCGGGTTTCGGGTTCGGTTCAGATAATTTTATAATTCGGTGTTTGGCTTCGGTTTCGGTTCCTATGGTCTATAACCCAAATAGACCGAATAACCCGAAATTCAATATATTTACGTATTTTGATTTAGACTATGAATGTTACACCTTTGTGTTTCAAACTATTTTAAATTTTTTTCATAAACTTGTTAGTTACTTGCTTCCATTGAGTAGTCCTTAAATCCATAGACTTAAAACAGTTGGGAATTTGAATTTCTACCATAGAGTTTTGAGAGGTGATAAGGATATCAATGAAAATTCGGGTAATTCGGTGGACCGAATAGACCGAACCGAAATAATCGGTCTATTAGGGTTCGGTTCCTATTTTACTTTTTAAAACTTTGGTCCTCACTTTTCTAAAACCCGAAATGACCGAAACCGAATAGACCGAACCAAAATGACCGAATAGACCGAATGCCCACCCCTAACTCTAGGTCAATTTGAATTGCTTTGCAAAATTTGCCAATTTCCATCCTTTGTAATATTATATTGGAAAACCTTTACATATTTAATGGTACTATTTGCTGACTTTGTGAATTAGTTTTATCACTATTTATTTTGAGAAAATAATCAATCTAATTATAACAAAAATTCTAAATTTTAACGTACCAAAGAAGCAATCCTTACTTTATAATTAGATAGAGATAAAGATAAACAAATTTGAGGGAGGTGAAATCAAACCGTTGGAGTTTGCAGTTACTTTAATCTTTCTATATAAATTATCTGGTAAGTTTTGCAAAAAGCAGCTAGTTAATTGCTAGCTAGCTAATTTTAGCTGAAATCGAGCCAAACAGGACTACTAATTCTTAGCTAATGTCCTTCCAACTAGCTAAATACCAACTATCCTATCAGCTGATCCAACCCAGTTAATTCTAACTATGAATACAAATATGTTCTAGATCTGCTGCAAACACAGTAACCGCACTATTTAAAGGATGAAAATTAAACATTTTGACTAAACCATGCACTACAAAATTAGAGCACGTGCACGGTTCCTCCTCAACTTGATAACTGCGGAAGCGTGTTCACACTCCAATAAAGTGGAATTATGGAAGCGCGTTCACACTCCAATATGCGGAGGAGAATCCCGTGGAGATGTTCAGATTGGCGCGATGACACGCATGACGATTAGATCGCATCATTATTACTTTCCCATTTTAAATTATAGATCGTTTAACTTTTAACTCTAAATTTGACCGTCGTTTTATTTAAAAATTTTATGTAAATTATCATATTTTTTATGGTGCTCGATTTATTAATAAAAAACCTTCAAAAATACTTTAAATTTAACTATATTTTTATAAAAATTTTAAATAAGAATAACGGTCAAACTTATAGTAAAAAAATCAAACAACCAACAATTTAGAACAGAGGTAGTACATCAGTATTTATTTCTGAATATTTCTTCCACAATTTTTATTAATATCACCCCTTTTATCTCTCTGCTTCTACGACGACGTTTGCCAAGCTATATTTTCTCATTGTGGCAGAAAAATAGAAGCTTTATCATTGTTTGGAAAAAAGAACACACGGGTCGATTACTTACTGCAAGCAAAGAAAGAGTTTCATTAGTTACCAAATATGGATGAGTCATGAAATTAAATGGTACAGAGTGTCTATGAAACAACAACTTAAAACTATTGTATTGTAAGAGTGATTTCAAACATTGTTTCATTTTCTTCTTGCTGATGTGGTCATTTTAAAAACATCAATATAAAATCTCCACTGAAATTAGCCTTAACCTACCCCAAGGACGGACCTCTCGGCTGCTATGAGCCCACCTCGTCTCGTCGGACTCCTAGTCCATCGGGTATATCATCGCCACGGCTGTTGCTGCAGTACCGTCACCCCCGCTAAGGTAGAGCTGGCTTACCAATGAGCTTGGGTAGTGGCATGATTCCCTGTGTAGGAGTGCCATCGATGGTGAGGTTGCAGCAGGGAGAGAAGGCGGTGGCCTTCGCTGGTTGGTGACCTTTCCATGTCTTCGCCTTCTCGACGCCTTGCAGGAGGAAGCGGTAGACTCTGCAGAAGACCATTCTGGATACACCCAACCACACCGGGTAAACTCTAGAAGCAGGATTGGCGTCCATACCAGCGCCCTGTTCGTTTGGATTGTTTCCAGCGAGCCAACAGTATTTTTCTCTCAGCGAAAACCAGTGCCAGCCACCAGCCAGCCAGCAGTGTTTTTCTCTCAGCAAAAACCAGCGCCAGCCACCAGCCAACAGCCAAACGAACGGGGCGTTTGTCGACCATGATACCGAGTGACCAAATTGGGACAGAGGGCATGCTGCGGATCAATTTCTTACAGCAAGCTTTCAACTGCGGTATAAAAATGTTATGCTAGCATTACGGCTCACGTTTTCATGACAAAAAATTAAAGCTACAACATATAAAGGTTAAAATAGTTTCTCTTCGGGATCAAGATTTTTGAGCAAACAATAAACTGCAACACTAAGTGTACTCCGCCACGGTACGACAAACTCTAAACTACACCCAACGAAAAAAAATGTTCCGCTGATTTTAGGCATGGTACTTTTTATGGGGGGCAAACAATAAATATATCACCAAGATACATCGGATGATTGAAGTAGATGTGAGCTTCTATTGGACGGTCATAACGTCAGGACGACTTGGATTAAGAAGAGAGAGAAATCCTGTCAAAATTCGTTCTTTAAGCTAGTTTCAGTGAGGTTCGTGGGGGAGTTTTATAGATATTAAATTCTTGGCCATAATAAGTCATTATTATGAAGAAAGAGAGTAAAGAGTTTTATGGGATAAGAGGTACTGGTCATGAAACTGCTTAACGGGTCTTTGTAATGGTCTCATGGTCCTTTAGTTTGTTCGTCGCGAGTAGTGCCTTACTATCTCTGGCGCGCGGTCTAGAGAGTCCCGTTACGGGTTTGTTAGATGTCGCTCTTCGAGCGGTGTGGGCTTTTATTGTAAACTGGTAATCCCAGTATCCTTTGAAGGATGCTTTATATATAAGCTGGCTACGGCGTTTCCTGGAACTGCTTAACGGGTCTTAGAGATAGAATAGAGTCAACTTGGAAGGAAAATTTTAGAGGTGCGACCATCTCGTGGGCCTTAGTGTGCGGAATGGGCTTCTTATGGGCCCAAACCTCAAAACCCATGCGGACAAGCCTTTTGGGCTTTTGCTGAGAAAATACAACACACCACCGGGGCTGTTTGGTTCCACATTTCACTTTCACCTTTTCTCCCAAAAACATGGGAGCCGATAGCAGCGGCGGCCGGACGGGCTCGCCGGCGGCGAAGCCACCCGAGGGCCGGACCTCGAGCTTGCTCGCTGGACTCCCCTCCCGCGGGAACTTCACGGAGAGCGACATCGCTTCTAGCATGGCACGTTCTCCCCACCACTCAAGAAACCCCAGCGCAGCCCCCCTTCTTGCCCATTTTTTTAAGTTTTCTGGTGATTTCTCGCGCTTAGGATCCGGTTTGATGCTGTTGAGTTTGAATTTTGCAGGGAGGACTCAAGGTTTATCTCTGCCTTCACGACACGGCTCCTCCAGGTTCGTTTCTGGGGCTCCGGATAACAAGGCCTTACTGTTCTTGCTATGTAGTACGGAGTACTCCCTCCGTCTATCCAATCCTCACTTTTTTAGAAGTCAAACCATTTCAAGTTTGACTGAATTTATACAAAAAGTTACTAACATTTATGATGCAAAATAAGTATCATTAGATTAATCACAGATTATATTTTTTATATTAAATCGATTTGAAGACATAAATATTAGTACTATTTTATATAAAGTTGGTCAAAGTTGAAATGATTTGACTTCTCGAAAAGTGAGGATTGCATTCTTCACGGGACGGAGGGAGTACAGTAGTATTTTTGTTGCTCACTTTTGCGGATCAGAAATGTGCATGGGCATGGTTATGAAGACACGTTTAGGTGCAAATATTGATGATTCTTGGGTTTAGTGGCAATTTTCCTTGTACAAAAAGCTATCATTTTTATTTGGATTGGTAATGCTGCTATTGTGTCTTGTCATGCTTAGTTTGTAGCTAATGAAATTGTTTTCTTCTGTTTGGAATCAGATCCCATGTAGAAAAAAAAACTATCCTTCAATATGATAAATGGTAATGCTGTTCTGTTTCATGCTCAATTTTATGGTTGCGTAGTTGTTTCTGTGGCATTAGGGGTGACATATTTTTAGAGATTTCTGGGAGATTGCACTTGCCTTTGATTTTGAGATTTATTTGAGCCTTTTGAAGCTGTTTACAGTGTAAGACCTTGGTAGGCTGTCTATTGGGGTCTACTGTTGTTTCTCCATCTGTTAAAATGTTGTTTTTGTAGTGTTGGGAATGAAATTTGCTGTCTTTTGTTTATTTTATTGATAACTGAAGGTGATTGATACTAAGAAAACTAGGAGTCTTCTACTAGTTTTGGTGGGTTTTGTTGCATGCATTGAAGTAGTGTAATGCAACAACTCATTCAACTTTTCTGCCTAATATTGCATTAGTTTCAGTTTGCATAATGTATTGTTTTAGACTCGACCAGGGAGGAGAGACGGCCCCCTGATTTTAATCTTATAAGAAGCTTGTGCCGCGACTTGAACCCCGTCTGGCTCACTGAACCACTTCTTTGGCGTGCTTAGCTGACCAGCTGCATCGTGAGAGTGTGGGCATAATGTATTGTTTTAGACATCATCGCATTATGCTTTGGGTTAGTTTTTCTTGAACACTTTTGTATTCTGCCTCAAGTTTAGGCTATTTTTTGTGATTGTTTCAGGATAGAAAAGTTGTGCCTCAAGCCATATTGATTTTGTATTGCAATTTGGTGGAACAAGTTTTTGGTTTCAGCAAGAGCATTACTGTATTCACTATATCTTTGTTGGATTCCAGTCTTCAAAGTACTTTTGAGATTATTCATTATCTATAAACTCTAACAACTGTGCACTTTTATGAAAGAATATGATCTTTGATAACCCATGATCTTTTCTACCTGATTCCCGTTTATGCTCAGTATTGGCATTTTATTGCCCTTGTCCCCATGGCATGTTATTGTGTTTCTTCTGGTAATAAAAGGGTAAGTTTGTTAAGGTCATTTTTCTTCTGTGTTGGTTTTATTGATCACTATCTTTTTTTAGAGGGACAAATTGTGAAGACAGACACAGATAATATTTTAATCAGAGCTCTCCAGTTGAACAAACACAAAAGTGAGGCCAAAGATGTAAGTTGTAAGACACCAGGAGAAAGCAGCAGGGGGAAAAGGTTCAACACTCTATCCACCTGTGCTCGGGTTAAGTTTGATTAATTAACCTATTTCATATCATATTACTTGGAGTTTCAATAATTTTAAGTGCGCCATGTGATATTGTCCCTGCCATTCTATTGTTAGAAAGGCTGTTTTTTTTTCCATTGGAGATGCTGTGTTCATATTAGCCTATTCTTGATTTGTAGAAGGACAGAAGTCTAGCACATATCACTTAGCTCTGGATCATTGGTTTCTGTTTTATGCTTGGTTTCCGGATTTGTATTTATTACTAGATCTTTTATCTAATTAAATGTAGCATTTTGTGGCGTGCTCTGTAATTTTGAACCCTGCTCTGGATAATTTTGCTACCTGTAGACCTGGCAACCTCTAAGGCTTGAAATTCTGTGTATTGGATATAAGCCGCAGTGGAAATCTTCAGAGTGCACAATTTAAGATGAACCCAAAAATTGTAGGACCTGATCTGGGATTAACTTAGGGAAGTGCTCCCAGTTGCACCAACAAACTACATTTTCCCATGGTTCTCTCAACAAATTTGTTATGGTTGCAGCATTTGCCTAGACTTCCTGCCAATGCTTCATTTGCGTTTATGTTTCTTCTATTTATGAGACCATCCATACTTATGTTTATTATTAAGAAGTATATGAATTCAGCTTTGAAGGGAGAAAAACAGCATCTGAACTTTATGGGTTTATTAGTTATACTTTGTCTTTGAAGTAGCTTATGGCCTTGTTTAGTTCCCAAATTTGCACCCCCAAATTTACTATGCAAAAAGAAGATTCCCATCACATCAAAATGTCATAGCATGTATGGAGTACTAATGTAGATGAAATTAAAAACTAATTGCACAGTTTTGTTGTACTCTGCGAGACGAACATTTTGAGCCTAATTAATCAATGTTTGGAAAAATTTTTACACATACAAATGAAATGCTACAGGTGTCGTGTCAGACCAAATTCGGCCGGCCGAATTTGGGAACTAAACTGGCTAGGGATTTCATTTATCACAGTAGGTTCGACTTACTGTTTCTTCTCTTCGACAAGCATCGCTATGTTTCCTTCCTTTTTTTTATTAGGAATGCTGTCAGAAGTTTAGATGGCAAGAACCCACCAAAAAGACCCAACATTGGTGGAGGATCTTCTGCCCGTGGTAAGTGTTTGATTGCATCTCTGCATCCCTTCTGGTTCCAGCATTCATGTTAGTTTTTGTACGTAATATTTTGATCTAGTGAAGCAGATTATAATCATTTATTATTTGTTTGATTAATTAATATGTTTTTATGGTATGGGGAAATATATCATGGTTAAATAAGTGATCTGGTCATAATAGCCAGGTGTTTATTTCCTTTTCCTTTGTTTTCACTCCAATCAATTTGTCTATGTGCTTTGATAACTGTTTGGATTGGGGCACTGAAAATTGTTGTAACCATTTTTCCAAGCGGCTAACTATGGAAGCATGAACTGTACTTATTTGTGTAGTGGGCTGTGACCACAGCAAACAAATTGCGGTGCAATCAGGGTTATAGCAAGCTAGACAATTAGGGTTATAGCAAATCATAGAAGATAGCGAAAACTGAAGCTTTGTTGTTGCATGTCTGAATTTAATTGTATTTGTTTTGTGGCATCTCTTACCTGACTTTCCGGAAGCATTTCTATATCTACATAAAGCTACTACACTAATAGATAGTGCACATATATTGCTCTCCTCTGCCTACAGAGCAACACATGCTATTGGGAAATAGAAATGCTACTGCTTCCGCCATTGCTCATCCTCCAGTGGTTCCACATAGATTTAGATTGTGCAACTTGTTTGCCTGTTCTCTCTCATAAAATAATTTCCCTTGTTTTGGTGAGCCTATTTCAAGTCATGGCGAAATGCCCCAGAGTTGAGAATGGGCAGGAAATCAATAAATGCCTCATGTTTTTTTAGAAAGCGCTTCCCCACGCGCAGTCTTGATTCTTCATTGGAGACCAGGGTGATGCTTGCCAGCTCCTCTCCATCCTTGAAGCTTTGCCCATAAACGCCTCATATGAATATCTAAGATTTGTATGTGTTGAAGTGATAGAACACGGTTGCAGGCTTGCAGCCCTATGTAGTAGCCATGTGCCCTTAATCCTTCAATATAGCATAACTGTACCACCTTATGTTAACCTTGTTTGGAATGATAGTTATAACGAGATGGTTCTTAAAAATAAATGAAATGATTAATTTGGGAAATCAATGGAGGTCCTGCGTGGGGATTCATTGACCTGGATCTCTGGGAGCCAGGAGATGGCTGCGGGCTGCACACCACTGCCTGTCGTGCCAGGCCGCCAGTTCCTCCAGCCTAGGGTTTAGCGTTGGCAAGTGCTGACACGAGGCACGACGAGGGAGACCAGATGTCAATTCCTCCTTGTTCTCTCTACATGGTCTCAAGTAGGCCGACAAGGCGGACAGGCAATTTCTGGGATGTGAACAGGAGCTACTACAGGCCTTCGTTGATGGGCCGCTAGGAATACCAGCTGGCCCATGGAAATTTAAGTGGAGTATAACGGGGCATTGGACCATGCCTATGGCCAGCTGTAGGCTTAAATCCGCTCTGCTCTGATTGTTTATAGAATTATCTTTTTTAGACATGAAAATTAAAATTTTGGCCCAATTCTGAGCATCAGTATTAGCAGTATTATTGAACCTAATATAGTTTTTATTGTTGTAGAAGAATCATCATCTGGTTTCTCTGAGCTGACACTTCAGTCATTTACTGTGGAAAAGTTGCGCTCTCTTCTAAAAGAGAGGGGCCTCTCACCAAAAGGAAAAAAGGTAAGCGCAAATATTGCTCTTGTTTTGCTATTTTGGAATATGTGAGTTCACAAAGATGTATCTGCAGCTAGGAGGTTACTAAACATTTATCATTCAAGGGACCAAATTCTTGAACAATTTGTTTCTTCTATTCATAAATATGTGCATTTTATGTCCCATGTATTTGAGGAATCCTAAATGCTCTGTCTATGTTGAGATTTGGGATCACTAATAGTCAAAATTCCTTTATTTTCAAGCAAAAGACATACATTTGATAAGTTCGCCTTTGGAATTTGGCTAGAGTGGTTTCTGTTTGCTGCTGGCGTGGCAATGTGGTGACTCCTTGAGTGGGCCAGCAATTTGGCTGATGGTGCTTAGATGTGTGTGAGCAGTGGAGAATGAGTATGATCTGTGATCCTACATGACTCTTCAAATCCATGAGGCACCTAGTTTCTTTTAGTGGCATGCCATATGATGTTTATTTAGGTTGTGGTTGACTTACATGGTTCATAAGCACAAGATGTAATAATGAAAATACTCCCTCCGGTATCGTATTAGAAGTCGTTTAGGACAGCGACACGGTCACCAAAGCACAACTTTGACTTCACTTTTCTATAAAAATATTTCTTGAAAAGTTATATATGTATATTTTTATGAAAGTAATTTTCAAGACCAGTCTATTTATATGATTTTCACATTTTCAAACTCAACGACTTAAATGTTATTCAAGATTTATATTCCCAATGTTTGACTCAAACCTTGTCCAAAACGACTTCTAATACGATACCGGAGGGAGTACAGTAGTAAGCAGTGTTTTGTGGATAATGGGTGCTTTGCACCTTAATTAGGATTCCAGAACAAAGCTCATCCAAGTAGGCTAAGCCGTGTTGGTGTTGCTACTACAAGGGAACTGAGTCATGTACTCTAGAAAATTGAAAGGGAAATATCAATCTATGCCTCCCCTCCTTTTTTTAGATGAAAATGAATTCAGCACTATTAGAACTTTTTAAATTTTGCATCTGTTTCGTATCAAGCAGAGTGAGGGACATGATTCTACTTGGGGAACAACAATAGCATATTTTTTGTGTTTTATTAGTTTGAACTTGTGAATTCAGAATATCCACGTGAGAAGTGTAACAAGTGTTGCACCTATTTAAACCACTTATACAGTTTCATGGACATGAATCCCTAGGAAGTTTTATGTACTTTTGTGCAGACTCCACAATTTAGGGGGTCTACATACTCTTTATATCATTCATTTTCTGTTATTGTTAAACCTTATGAACTGATCGATTGCTTTCCTCCCCATGGTTAGGATGAACTGATCGCTCGCCTACGAGAGGCATCAGGTTAATTTGAACTGCAGCCCTGTTGATCTCGTACCAACCACATTTTGTTGGGTGTTGCTGAGGAGCAGAGTGAATATCTTGCTGTTAGTATGCTACCTGTCATGTTTGAAATTCCAGGGATGTAAGATACCTAAGTTCTAAACATGGAGCCATCGAGAGAGACATGAGAAGCTTTTGATTTTCTGTATGATCCATACTTCCTGCTGAGAGATTCCCCTTGTTGCAGATAGTGCTGAAATGGGAGGTAGCTGACATTTTCACATGTACGCACGTCTTGCATTTTCACATGTACGCCTTACATTTCCACAGTTCACTGTCTGGACTGGAAACATGATTATGAGACATGCAGTTGTTAGAAATTCAACATTTAGATTCGATTTTCATCTATGCTTATAATCTGAAGAGGCTGTGTTTTAAACTATATCATGATTTATTCCTTGTTTTTTACCATATCATATTCATGGAATAACTTGGCTGCATTCTGTAGGGAATGCTTGTGAAAGCTGAAACGATGTAATCTTTATCACAAGATTGCCCCGATTCAACTCTAGCCGTCGTGTCAGCGGTTTGTTCTAGCGAAAATTAACCATTGATTCGTTTTTTATAAAAAGAAAATATTGAATGCACTGCTACTGTAGATTGCTACACCAGGTAAAAATAATTACAAAGCGATTGGTACATTTACAAATAGTGCACAACTTTTTTTAACAAAATTTAAAAATATCGTGGAAAACTTTCTGGTTTATGGAATCCATTTTTTAAAGAAAAATTAAAAAACATCATCTCACAACATCGTGAATAAACATAGTAACAAGTAACATAAACAATATTCCAGGAAAATAAATTGAATTCGTTGGGCTATATTTGTGACTTTGGAAGTTTGGAGTACTCTACGGTTGCATGTCGAAAGACAAAACCTCTGTTTTACGGAGGAGGATGCAGCAGTGCAGAAACTATGGGCGATGGCTCAACGAGGCGACGGCTACGAAGATTCTAGAGTGCAGATTATAAAAGTGCTGGAAGCTGAACTAAAGACGAACGCAAGAACAACATGCTTTGTTCTCTTCTGGTTGGATTCAGTAGCAGCCACACGCCAAAGCGTACCAACCAGGATTGTCTGTGAATACAGGGAAGATGGCCTGACCGCCCATATAAACATCGATGAGACTGATGAGCTCGTAGCTCAGCTAATTAGATTTCTTATAATGTAAGCATGCATTATTCAAAAAAGAACCGATCATGTTATGGTAGTACCTACTCCATTTCAAATACAGATTTTATCTTAATTTATTTATACCTTTTAGATATGTATCTAGAGAAAAACCAAAACAAAATAAAATTTGAAACGAATGAGTATTTTTAACACTGTTTGTGTGCGACCCTATGATCCGCAATGCTGTCATTGCTCAAGCAGGTGTGTCTACAAAGATCTTTGAAACACAGGATCAGAATGTAGGCTGAATCCAGTGTTCCTGGCCACAAGGATGATGTCTGCCATGACTTCATGCAAATTAGGCATCCCAATCTCACTCTTAGCTGAGCGTTGGCTTCCACAAATGCAGTAGCAAAGACCAAGGTGCGTGGATTCCACTTTTCTACTGTATACTTGCAATAGCTTAGTGCTGGGAATTCCCTCTAGGATAGGAACACACTAACATGCGATATGGCCAAAATACTGCTACAGGACCAACTGGAAATTTATCTACTAGAAATAGTATCAGTTCGTAGATCGAGTGATCTAATAATTCATATGTTTTGGAAAAATAGTGTATCAAAGTCATAAAACGCAACTATTTATTCCACAGCGGCTACTACTGTACGGATTAACTTGGCACGTTGGAATGAGGTTACAAATGCCGCATTTGGCTATCGAGGTGGCCCACATAGCTATGACTTTACGGCTTAGAGAAAGTTTGTGTTTTTCTTTGGTTAGCAGAGTATAAGTAGTCAATTTGTTTTGAAATATACTACTCCGGTACCTCCGTTCCAGATTACTATTCGTTGTTAATTTTTTCTTATAACGTTTGATCATTTATCTTATTTAAAAAAATTTGCAAGTGTCATTTATTTTATTTGTGGCTCACTTTATCATTAAATATACTTTATGTATGACTTATTATTTCGACAAAATTTTGAATAAGACGAATGACCAAATATTATCAGAAAAAGTCAATAACGGATAGTAATTTGAAACAGTGGGAGTATTAAAAACTGCAATTTGTTGATACGGTGCTAATAGCTGTAAGGTATCAGCTCAAAACACAATGAATCTCTCTATGGTTAGCTATGGTTACCGAACGGATACTCAATTTCGTGCTTACTGTTAAAGTAGGAGCGTACTACCTTATACTCCCTCTATCTTAGGTAGTACTCTCTTACGTACCATATTTGCATTTTTTTCTAGATTAAATTTATTTAATTTTAAGTAAATTTATAAAAGAATATAACATCTATATAATACTAAATATACGGACTATATATATGGTGAATTCAAATGAAACAAATTTAGTATTATAAATGTTCCTGTGTTAAATTTAATTTAGAACAAACTGAATATGACACGTATAAAAAAACAGAGAGAGTATGTTTGTTGGAACAGCATTTTATTTGGTCCAAGTTGTTTGATCTCCTGGTTATAAATAAAGCTCACTGCTCATGCAACCCTGAATCCAGCATTCCAGCTTGGGTTTGAAAACCGTTGGCTACCGCCTTGGCACCATCGAAACCGCTCCATTCCAGCACCCCCTCCCGGCGGCCGGCGGCGTGGCACGCACCCTTGACACCCGTGTCGAGCTCAAGCAGCAAGAAACCATGGCGCTGCGGGGCCCCTCCGACTACTCCCGCGAGCCCGCTCGCCACCCCTCCCTCCGCATCAACGCTAAGGTTCGGTTCCGTTCCCCACTTCACTCTCCTTCCCTCCATTCCCCCCAAACCTTCTTGATTTCGAGGTACTGTACTCCTGTTCCTGTTATCGTGGACTGACCGAGTTCCTCCGTCGGCCGCGCAGGAGCCGTTCAACGCGGAGCCACCGCGGCGGGACCTAGCGGCATCGTACATCACCCCCGTCGACCTCTTCTTCAAGCGCAACCACGGGCCCATCCCCGTCCTCGACGACATCGACAGGTTCTCCACATGTCGGCTCGATCTTCCCTGTTCCCGCTGCCAACTGCCATTGCTCTCTCCGGAGTCCGGACGATCGACTGCCTCGATCGTTGCTGACTGCTTGCCTTGCCTGATCCTTTTGCCATGCCTTGATTTGCAGCTACTACGTTACCATCGGCGGCCTCGCCAGCGGGCCGAGGCGGCTCTCGCTGGATGACATCAGGTGCGTGTGCGTGGTATGGGGAAATGTTCGATTCGGCCTGCCTGCGTTCCGTTCGATGGTATGCCTCGGAGGAGGGCTCAACTGTTTTGTCTGTATGTTTGCTCTGCTTTAATTTGTTTGCAGGAAGCTGCCGAAGTACAATGTTACTGCCACTCTGCAGGTGATTTTCTTGATGTCTCGATGATGCATAGTGTGGATTCATGGAGCTGAATCGGTATGACGTGATTTGGGTAGTTCAGTGTGCAGGGAACAGGAGGACGGAGATGAGCAAGAGTAGGAAGGTCAGGGGCGTTGGCTGGGATGTCTGTGCTCTTGGGAATGGTTAGTGTGCTTCATCCTCTCTCAAGTCTCAGAATCTCGAGTCTCAATAGAATCAAACTTTTATCAGTAAATGTATTCATGAAGCTGCCTTAGCTTTCTCTTTGTTGAATTAGAGAAAAATTCAGGGAGATGAATAGTAGATGCTGTCATGCTGAAATGCTGTTGCCATGAGCCCGTGATGTAAAAAACTATTTTTTCAGCAAACTTCTGCTGTCCTTTACCATGCAGCAAGTATGCTGATTCTTATTAA
Organism: Echinochloa crus-galli; assembly: GCA_900205405.1. NCBI lineage: Eukaryota > Viridiplantae > Streptophyta > Magnoliopsida > Poales > Poaceae > Echinochloa > Echinochloa crus-galli. Next base: position 454,110 of record OAMR01000433.1, on the reverse strand, counting down.
GTTCATTGTCTGCTCACCATATCACAACAGTTCCTGTTACTCAAACTATGCTTGATTTCAGCAACTTGGGGAGGAGCTAAATTATCAGACGTTCTTCACCTCATTGGTGTGCCATATCATACTGAAATCACTCCATCTGGTGGAAAGCATGTTGAGTTCATTAGTGTTGATCAGTGTCCAGTGAGTTTTCTGAATGTATCTGTTTGACAGAGTATGGCAGGCTTATTATATTGTGTATATAAAATCATGTTCACAACACTGTCAGGAGGAAAAAGGTGACCCATACAAAGCATCAATTCCATTGGGCCAAGCAACAAATCCTGCAGCAGACGTTCTTCTTGCATATGAAATGAATGGCGAGGTAACACTTGAATGGGACCTAATTGAATTTGCATCATTTTTTTATGTGAATCACGTCATATCCTCATCTGTCTATCTAAATAATTATGGCACGGTATCCTGAAAATCCTCTGACATGTTACCCTTGAATATCCCATTTACATCCTGCACATCTGATTCATATCCCAAATGTGTTCTATTACCAAGGTACTCAAGCGGGATCATGGATACCCTCTCCGCGCCGTTGTTCCAGGTGTCATTGGTGCCCGTTCTGTGAAATGGCTAGATAGAATTGACATAATTGAGGAAGAGTGTCAGGTTCAGTAAGCTAACTTCACTGTACATGCAGTTGCCTTTTCAGTTCCTCTATAAGATGAATGTAACTTATACCTTCATGATTCAGGGTTTCTTCATGCAAAAAGATTATAAGATGTTCCCTCCAGCAGTTGATTGGGATAACATCGTGTGGTCAACTAGGAAGCCCCAAATGGACTACCCAGTTCAGGTGTCTTAAGTATTAACAATCTTATCTAGAAAGTCAATTGCGAAATCTACTCCTAACACGGACAGCTGGATTTACTGAAACATTGGGAACAACATTGTGTTCATATTGTCTGTGGTTATAGTCTGTTATACATTGCTTTGGTGTAATCCAAATTCGAATAAGTGGGCATTCTTCCTTGCCAAGAAACAAGGTTTTCGGAAGTGCTGTTTACACATTAAGCAAGTAACACATTACTCTTGTAAATGCACATTGAACCACCATAAAGGCCTCATTATATCATTTTAAATTTTATAGCCAGGTCTGTCTTTATGTAACAATTTTTTTCACTTGAAATTTACTCTGTAGCTTGCCTTACTTATTATGATTTGTGTACTAATTTTCTGAACTGACTCTGATATTTCAGTCTGCAATATGTTCTTTGGAAGACATAAATGCCGTCAAACCAGGACAGGTTACATGGACTACTTCCCTCAACTTTGCTAGCTTGATCACTTTCAGTTACCTTCATGATCTAACTCCTTACTGAATTATTCAGGTTACTGTCCTTGGATACGCCTTGTCAGGTGGTGGCAGGGGCATTGAGAGAGTTGACATTTCCCCTGACGGTGGTAAGAGTTGGTTCGAGGCACACCGATATCAAAAGCAAGGCGTCCCATATGTGGCTGGTAACGTAACCAGTGATAAGTGGGCATGGGTGCTCTTCAAGGCCGTTGTCGATGTCAAAAGCGACACTGAGATTGTTGCAAAAGCGGTATTCTTTATTCCTAACCAGTTCTTCCTACTCCTGCTCATGTTTTTCTTTTATCTTTCCATTTCATGTTTAGTACAACATAAGGCCTCAGGATGGCTCATGATAAGAAGCTTGCTGAATCATGTCTCTGTTTGTTCATCTTTCACAAACCCTGCAGGTTGATTCCAGTGCAAATGTGCAACCTGAGAGCGTGGAATCAATCTGGAACCTGAGAGGGATCCTGAACACATGTTGGCATCGCGTCCGCCTTCTGGCAACGCCTAACCTCAGAAGTTTCATGTGATGATGCCACCCATCCACACTACTTGATCAGCTTACAGTGCTGTTACCCAATCTAGCAACTTTTGGCCTTGCCATTCCGGTTAAGATCTGCACTAGGGTGACGAGAGTCAAGAGGTGTCAATAATTCCATCTCCGCGCAAATGTGTGAGTATTTTGTTTGGATGGAAAAATAAATCCCTTCTTGTAACATGTTGCCATGTACTTCAACTTTTGGATAACTAGCGAATATACCCATGCGTTGCAATGGGAGGAAAAAAAACATCTCTCGGCCCCAGCTCAACAAGCATGTGAAAAAACATGTGATGATTTAATTTATGATGCACCTCAATTATTTCTAAAAGTATTGTTTACATTTTTATGTAAACCGGGCTCATTATGTGATAGTCCCACGCAGTGGGTGTGGCGTCAGCAATAACCATAATGATGACGTGCATGGCATGGTAGTACTAAAGGTCCACATGTGGTTGGAAACACTATCTTCAAATTACAAACTGGATTTTAGGGTGTCAATAGCATGCCAAGATCATAGAGACCTCGAGCCCTCTAATGTTACGCTAGATGAGTTATTTGAGCCAAACCTCAAGATCTTAAACCACGGCTCCAATTAACATCCAACAACAAACCCATATCAGCTTGGGTACACGGATTAGAAATATTAGACCTCCAACATATGAAGTTTTGGAATCATTATAATTGAGATCACAACTGGACGACGTCCCAGCATTGAGATAAACGTCCCAGTATTGAGATAAAGAACAGTCGCTACGAGGACAAATAACTCAAACCAGCGGGCCAGAAACTAAAACAAGAGTTTGATGCGGATAACATGAACCGAGTGATGCTAACGGAGCTTTGGTGCATGTATTAGCTCCACAACCTAAGCCTATCCTGACTACATAGAAGGCACGAGTGGTGCAAATTCTTCATTCAGAAACGTAAAAATTCTAAATCTTCACTAATTTATATGGAAAAATTTCATGTGCACTAGAGGGAGATATGTACCATTGGTGGGGGGCTGGGGGCACATGCCCCTTCAGCCCACCCTGGTGTTGTTGACGCAAAAAGTCGGCGATGATAATCTGTGACGAATATCAGACATGATATCATCATCAAGATTGGTGCCGATGAGGACAAAAAAAAATGTATCCTACACAGAGACCCCAAGCCCTCCAATATCATGCTAGATGAGTTATTTGAGCCAAAACTCGGGGACTTTGGCCTGTCGGGCTCTTAAACCACGGCACCAACTAACATCCAACAATCAACCCATGGCAGCTTGGGGTACATGGATCATAAATCTTAGCACAATAGTAGTTACACTTCTACCTTCGACATGTGAAGTTGTGGAATCATTACCCTTGAGATCGCCACTGGATGAGGTCCTAGCGTGGAGATGAAGACTAGTTGCTACGAAGACAAATCACTGAACACGGCAGGTCAAAGACTAACTAAAGAAAGAGTTTAATGTGGACAAAATGAACCGACTGATACTGATGAGGATATGATGCAGATCCACATCCTAAGACTATTCTGGTTACACTGAAAGCATGAGTGTTGCAAATTCTTCATTAGAAAGGATCAAATTTCAAATCTTTTCTATTTTATATGGACAAATTTCATGTGCACTAGAGGGGGATATGTACCGTTGGATGGGGGCACATGCCTATAACACCCTAGTATTAATTTTGCTATGATTTTAAATTTTTCTAAAATTCATTAGAATTAATTAGGACATGTGTGTAATTATTTCAAATAAAACAATATTTTTGAAATACAAATATAATTAATGTAGGTTATAATGTTAAGGTAGTTGTTGCATTCATGCCACTTGCATACTATTTTGAGTGTAAAATAATTTGTAAAGTGTTTTATAAAAAAGTAAATTGCATCTACCATACAATAACTTGTATGATTGATCGTATCAATTTGGTCCAATAAGTTGCAAAATATGCAAACGGTTGCAACTTATCAAGAGTGTGCATGCATGATCATATATATTTTGCCGAGTGTATTTTGCCATAATAGCATACTATGTTGTCTGTATTTCTAGAGATAATTAATTGGCCACAGTTGCTTACCTAGCCACCTGTTGTTTTCTAATCATTGTTGGTCGGAGTTGTTTATCTTGGAAAATATAAGTGATGGAAATTAATCTTATCAAATGAATATGTATCTATACAAACTATATTTTTGGTACCCACTAACAACCCATGCAGCAATTCTCTGGGCTCTCAGCTACCCACGTCATCCACCCACCCACGGAAGCCGCGCCTATGCCCGCCGACGCCTCCGCTGCCCACCACGGCACTACCGCACCTCACCTCCCCACCGCGCCACCCCCTCGCCTTCTCCGCCCGCTGTCTGCCCACCACCGCCTCCTCGCCTCCCACCTACATGTCCCTACCCCATAAATCCCGTCCGCGGATGCCGAGCACAGCAGAGATGGATCAGAGAGCGGGTCAGGCGATGGGGCGGAGGCGCAGGGACCACGAGCAGCGGTGCGTACCTCCGGCGTGCCGTGGCGCCAGCAACTCACCTCCCAATCCAGCCACCACCGGACGCAGCGCGCTCCCCTCCGCCTCCGCAGCCCAGGCGCCGCGGTCCAAGTAATCCCCGTTGAAGATGAAGAGCCGCACATCGGAAGGGAACCCCGCGTCGCGGAGCCCGTGGACGTCTACCTCCCCTCAGGGACGGCTAGCAGGAGGCAGCGCGGCTGGAGAAGGCAGCGACTATCAGGGGGAGGCGGCGGTGCGACAGGAGCAGGCGGCGGCGTGTCAACGGGAGGGGGAAGCGGCGGCGCACCGATCTATCGGGAGGGAGTGGACAGGACTGGATTGAGGAGGGGGGTTGACGTGAGATAGCAGATGGGCTGGGCTTTATGGGAGTCAGAGGTTTTTTAAGGCCTGGTTACATGGGCTTGCTTGATGGGCCGGAAACGGGACATCCCGTATTTCGTATTTCTCATTCCATATTTGGTATTTCGTTTTTGTCCGGAGAAATCTTTAAGATGGGTTCCTGTATTACACATTTTTATAATATTGTTTTTTATGATAATATGGAATAAATATTATCACTATTTTATTTTAGTGATAAAGTAGCCGTAAAAACTCTTTCATATCCCGCGGCAACGCGCGGGGAATCACCTAGTAAGCTTGATTTCTTTGGCTCGATAGTGGCAAATCCAAGCACATTTTGGAATGCTGGTAATTGAGCACTCTTTATTTCTCTTAAGTTGAAATTAGTGACAATACTAATATGAGAGGATTGACTACGATGATTTTCCTGTTTTTATTTGAATTCTGAAATTTGAACTATGCGTAATTGTTTATCCAGCAAAGGCCATAGCCAGCTTTATAGATAAAGCAGCTGAAAGATACTGGGATTACCAGTTTATAATACAGCACGAGTGCGCTGACTCAACCTGACTACTGCCGTGTTTCTTTCCAACTTGGAAAAAAATTTCCAAAAGGAATCTTGCATGCATGCAGTACTAAATAAAGTCTATTTACAAAACCCTTTTAGAGATGAGTGCAACTTTGCGCGACGAATCTAATGAGCCTAATTAATCCATGTTTTACTACAGTAATGCTACAGTAACAATTCTCTAATCGTGCGATCAAAGGCCTCATTAGATAGGTCTCGCGAAATAGTCCAATATTGTGAAGCTGATTTTTTAAACTGACTTTATTTAATACCCTTAACTATTGGTCAAAGGGGGTGGAAAAATATTTCCACCCCCAAAGAAACACGGCCTACTTACAAATCTCCAACGGGACCCTCTAGAAGCCACCCCCGGGACAGCACGGGGCTACTCCGAGACGCACACCTAAAAAGCCAAGAATCCATCCGAGACCGGCAAGGTCGGGCCGTCCGCGGGGTCCAAAGTTTCGGCGCCACAGTAGCAGAGAAACTCCAAACAACGCTTTTAGGAAGGCAAAAGCGCCGAGCCAGCGCTAATGTTTGGTTTTCACCGAGGAGCCCAATGTGACCGCCAGCGGAGGGGCCCGCAAGCAACGCCCCTGGCAGGGAAATTCGTTGCCCGATCCAGCCCGCCAGACCGCAGCTTTCGCTAGCAGACCACCCCCAACCCCGAAGGAACCTGCCCACACCACAGACGCCATCAAACACCACCTACGCGTCGCGACCGTCGAAACTTTCGTGCAGGATCCCGTATGAACTAAAGCCACCACCAATTCACCAGTAACGGGGGGAAATGAGCTCATCATCAACATCAGGTTCGTCCACCTCAATTGCGGGAAAACCCTAGTGATCTTCGAGCACACGAACCCAGATTGGCCCTCTCGTAGGACGAAACCCAGCGGATCTAGTTGAAGCACAATCCATGAATCTTGCAGCACAGAAGCAATGGCTCAATGGAGGAGGGCCGGGAGGACGTCACCGTAGGGACCGAACGCCGGCTTCCGGCGAGCAGCAACCCCGGGCAAGCAGGAGACGGGGAGCCCGGCCAGAGGCACGACGGCCGCCACAGAGCAGAGCCCAAGGGCTCACCTCGGCGGACCAAAGCCTGGCCGGCGCCGTGACCCAGGAGAGAAGACCGCCGACCGGTGTTGGAGCCAATGCCGGGGTTGCCTGCACCGACGCCACGACGGCGCTGCCCCCCCCCCTCCCCCACGGGAAACGCTAAGAACGCCCACGCCACCCCGGCGAGGGGATCCCCCGACCGCCACCGGCTTCCCATGCCAGGCGGGCGGCCACCGGCGGCACCCCCTCAGATCTGCAATGGGGGAGGAGAGCCCCGCCGCCGCCATCACCACGGGCAGCCAAGGCGGGGGCCGGAGAACGCTTCGCCGGCGGCGGAGCAGAGGAGTGCGAGGGGCCGGGCTGGAGGTGAGGGCGATGGTGGCTAGGGTTCCGCCCCGTCGCCCCCGGGAGAGAGGGGCGCGGGGGTAATTGTTGGCTTTTATTTTGACAAAATAGGCATCTTCGTGCCTGAACTTTTCCTTAAGGGTCAAGTTTGTCCCTCAACTTTCAAATCGGCCAATTTAGTCCCTCAACTTTGGTTTTTGGGTCAAACTCATCCTTAAATTTTCAAATAAGCCAATCTAATCCCTCAATTTTTATTTTTCGGTCAGACCCATCCCTCAATTGATCAAAATTTCTATATCTGAATATCATAATTATCTTCATACATTTTTATGTATATATTTGCTACAAAGATCAGCTGTACTTTTTTATCTAGCTATATGGTAAGTTTGGGTAAACATTCAGATTAATAATTGGTCTAGAAAGTATGGCTAAGTATTCATATTACCTACATACAACATTAGAAGTATATTTTCCAAAAATAATTGGCATAAACAAATGAGTATGGATGGTTTGGCAAAAAATAGTGAGTCACCAGTACTTGACATGAATAAAAAGGTTGAGTTCAGCAAATGCCACATATTGGATACTATGCATATAAGCATTGATTATGATAACTGATATGGTCAAAAATGTATTAGTGAACTCTATATATTTGAATACAAGCCATATATGAAAAAGTGGTGCTAAAGAATAGTGAAATGAATAGAAAATTGTAACTTGAGAGACTAGCTTGATCCGGAAACAAAACTTGAAGGACTAGATTGCCCGTTTTGAAAGCTGAGGGATGAATTTGACCTAAAACGCAAACTTGAGGGACTAGATTGACCGATTTAAAAGTTGAGGGATAACTTGACCCTTAAGAAAAAGTTCAGGAACCAAGATGCCTATTTTTCCTTTTATTTTTGCAGTATAAAAGCCACCAGTAAGATCACTCTACTTCACCAAAAGTTCTCAAAAAGCGATCCCCTCAAAAGGAGGGCTGCACCCTGCTTTTATAGGAGATTACAACATTCAAGGATTACAACAATACCCTTTCACCGTTGGTCCCACATTATTCCTATTCTCTAGTTGACTTTTAACACACACAGGGGACAAGGGCGTAATTTTACATAGAAAACGTACACAAGTTGACTGCATCTTCCACCAACTCGAATGTGTGCTCGGTCGAAGCTTCGCCATACTTTTAATTTGAAGATTAGCAAGACCGAAAAGCTTCTCAATCATACGAGGTCCTCTCGAAATTCAGATCGAAGGTAACTACCCGCGCTACATTGCGGGCTTTATCTAATCGGGACCTTCGATCGTGCTTTTGATCTCCCCAGAAAGCCTGATGCGAAGCTGAACGTTCGACTACCTTCGGCGTCCGACCTTTTCTTACGCGATTCGCCCCTTGTCTTCGCGACCTTGTGGCTTCGATGGTCCCTGTCTGTACTTGATTCTGTTACCGACATGCCTGCCACCTTCGAGTTCTTTTCTGATGATCTCCATAGCTCGCTTTTTCCTTTTTGGCCTTATGATGACGAATGCGGAGGTCCGACATTCGGAAATTTGTCCCCCCCCCCAACAGTAATTGTTTATCCATTTTCATTAATTTGGATTGTTGGCATTGCAGGGATATGATAGTGGTCGGCAGTATATTATATAACCTAAATTCAAGTGAACATCACCCTGTTATTGAATGTCTGGGGATACGAACCACGCATGTTTTCCTACCGCTGCAAACAACCAGAAGGTTTAATCATGCCCTCGTATCCATTCATCTACAAAGATGAAAAACTTTAATCTTTTGGATGCGCCAGATGGGATTAGGTTTCGTTAGCTCCACCATGCTTGTGTTTCACCAATGCGCTGTCCATGATACCCAACCAATTTGTGATGTATTATTCTCTACCTAATTATTATAAAGTAAGGATTGCTTCCACGGTACGTCATAATTTTGCAAAAAAATCTTAATCTATTCCTAATTAGAAAACAAAGAAGGAATCCTCCACGGTCACGTGTTCTACAATGGATTCTTCTTCGTCCGTCGTATTGCCCAAGCCTGCGTTCGTCGTGCTGGCTAAACCGTTGCCCACCCAGACTTGCCTTATCCACTTTCCCCTTGTCTTGCGAAGAAAAGAACTGGACGTCTGGATCGAGACGGAAACCGTCACGGCCATGTCGAAGGATATAAATAAAGAATATAGTTGCAGCCCGGCTCATCTTGTCAAATCGCACAGTTTCTTGTGTCTAAATCATTAATCGTCAGGGTCATCAACTCGCCACCGTCGTCGCTAGAATTAGGTGCCAACATCGATCTTCATCCACAAGAACTCGACGCCGAGCACCGCCCTAAGGTGAAGAATAAGCTTCCCTCCGAGCTCCATCTTCTCTCTCGCTGTCTAATAGCCACCTTGTGGATTAGTGTTGCCTGTTGGGGTCCAAAGCGAGATGCCGAAGGGTGGGGTCGGAGGACAGGAACGAGGAGGTCGTACTGCTTTTCGCTGTCGTGTGCAGGAGGTGCGGTGGAGATGTTTAATTGGTATGCCGGTTGTTGACACCAAAATTGGCAGGGCTGTGAAAACTGGTCTGACCGGTGTGCACAAACCGATCAGACCGGTTTGGAAAACATTGTTAAAATGCAGATTGGACTTCACCATTATGTAGATCTCATCGAGGCGATCAAGATGCATATGTAGAACACCTAATTTGGACTCCGGATGAGAGAGTTATGACTTCGGCAAGATCTGCACTCGGGAAAAGAGGTCAGACCGGTTTGGAATCCGGTCAGACCGGTTTTATTAGTCCGAATTAGAGTTGTAATTTGATTTTAGGTCGGTTTATAACATATTTTTGACCTTGTACGGGTACAGACCTTCCCACCCTATAAATATAAAGGGCTATGGCCAATTGAAACACATCCAATCGAATCAAAACATTTATCTTATTACCTTTTACCTCAAACCCTAATCTCTTCCAACCTCCATGCTGCTCGTCCGCTGATCTCCACGACCAGAGATGACGTCCTAAGGCTCGCTGGTCGACCTAGGGCACGACGGCGACGTTCACACCCTGACGGGGTCCCTCCCGGGTGAGAGCTTCGAGACGTCCTAAGGCTCGCTGGTCGACTTAGGGCACGCCGACGACGTTCACACCCTGACGGGGTCCCTCCCGGGTGAGAGCTTCGACGGTCTTTGCTAGTTTGCTCGTAAACTAGTCGTTCTTCGCTACGTAAGTGCGTTGTTTATCTCTTTGCTGGTTTGCTTGTAAATCTAGCCGTCCTCCAACACGTAAGCTTGGTAGTTACCCTCACAAACAGTCGATTCTAGCGAAACCCTAGAAATGCTTGGCTCTAAAGAGCAACGACTTGAAAAACCAAGAGCCAAGCTAAAATCCCTCCAAGAGCAGAAGAACTCTTGGTTGAAAAATCTTAAGCGAATCCCCCCATTTTCGGAAACCAGTGTGGAAAGAAACTCGAGTGTGAGTAAGTACGAACCTGGCTCGTTGATCTCCCAGAAGTTCTCCCAGCCGATGGCATGGAAGATCTCCGGGAACTCCTCGTCCATCCCCGTTCTTCTCAGTAGGTCCTGATCGAACACACGGGTGTGCTCGAATTCCTTCAGCCTGAGCTCGTTGAAGGTGCTTCTCTCCCGGTCCGTCAGGAGAACAATGTCGTTCTCGCTCAGGAGCTGCCTGGCTTGGGGTACAGCAGAGCCCCCACCTAAGCCAGCTGCTCCAGCTTCATCCTCGTCCATCCGACTCGAGCCATGGGACGGGGCTGGGGAACTCCTAGCATCGTCCGAGCGGCGGTTAAGCCGGTTGGAACGACGGAGGGTGGTGTGATTTTCAAACAAGTTGTATCATGCGGTGGATTAACTTGTTTGTTTATTATACCTGACGGGTTCGAAAGTACTTAGACATGCCTAGACTAGTACTTTTAAATCTATGCATTCTTGTTTACTAGAGATTTACGATCATGCTTTTCACATTTATTATGCCTCATTCTCGTTGATCGGTTGTGATTAAGTATTGCGGCGATCATTTAAATAAATACTGATCTTTCATTATAGTGACGTCATGCGGTCGGCAGTGTACCTCTTACATGCTTTGCCGATTATATAATGAATGCTTCATTTGTTGACAGATAGCTTGTTCGTAGCTATATGTCGATCAAAAGTGGCTTTGAAAAAGCCGTAGATATGGAACTATCTGGTATCATCCGGCACGTTCCAGGTTTTTATCTAAACATTTTCTTCCTTTGTCAGTTTCAGGGAAAATTGACTGGCACGCTTTGGATTCAAACGTTCACGTGTGAAGCTAGCTAATTCGGCTTGCTGTGTGCTTGGCGTGAACTGCAGATTTTACGTCAACACACTTTTTGGCACGCCTGGTGGGACTCACAAGCTTTGAAGATGCCTGAATTAAGAGACATTTTGGACATCAATCTTGAAGAATTGTCTAAAGAACATCAACAAATGGTGAAGACTGCTGCAGAACAGTTTATCAAGAAATGTCTGCTGTCTTTTGCTAAAAACAGAAGTGGTGCACCGTTTCTCAAGACAAATCTGCCAAGAGTTCTACTGCCTGGACAATCTGATCTTAATGAAGAAGAAGAAAGGGAGAAGTTCTCTGGTCTGTTATACAAAGCTCTGGGGGATACAATGACCAATCATAACGCTGCATTCTTGAACAGCTTTAGATACATAATGATCAGCATCTTTGGTCAACAAGTGGACAAGCCTTTTGAACAAGCATATCTTGGGATTATTCGGAGATGCCTGGTTTGGACCGTTCTATTGTTGAGCATCGGTTGCCGATCAAGCCTGGTTATAAACCTTACAAACAGCCACCCCGAAAAATCTACAAGGAAGAACTGTTGGCCGATGTGAAAAAAGAGATTGAAAGATATTTGGCAAGAATTACGGTGATATGGCATTCGACACTACAGGAAATCCACCCGCATCTGCTTACAAGATACCTCCTTTGAATAACAGGTTGCAGAGGGATATGTATGGGAATGGATATTCAGAATTCATGGATTATAATGCTATTGATGCTCTCCCAAATCCTAGATATGTTAGTAATGCAGGAATGCCTGCTGGAAGGCCAGGAAATCAAGACACTAATGTTGACCTCATGGTGCAAAAAATGACCGATGTGTTGCAAAATCAATTCGGTCTGAAGCCCAAAAATCAGGGGTACATGTACTCCTCTCCTTTCCCAGAATGGTACCAAAGAGTGTCATTGCCTAACAGAGTCAAGGTTCCTACAGAATTCACTAAATTCTCAGGGCAAGATGATACTAGCACTGTGGAGCATATAGCTAGATACTTGATGCAGCTTGGAGAAGCCTCCGCAGATGAAGCCTTTAGAATCAGTCTGCGGTCGGGAGTCCGTCGCCGATTCGGCAAGGAGCTGCTCTATGGAAAGCATTCGGGAACGCGTGATGACGTGGATCAAGTAAGGAAGATGCCGATCTGATGAAGAATACAAGATGAATACGACATTTTAGACGTATTTCTTTGGAAACAAACATTTTGTAATCGTAATCGAGTAGGAATCGTGTCAAAACCAGGGTATAAATATGAACCCATGGTGATTGTAATAGGGATCGAACAATCATACAACAAACCGGCCTTGCGCCACCTTTTCGAGTCCTTTCTGTCTCTTATACACATCTAGATGTGTATAAGAGACAGTTATTATACTGGCAGCACTGAGAAAAAGTTGGTTGACCTAACTAGCTTGAGGCAGAGACATAATGAGACACCTACAGAATTCCTTAGGAGGTTCAGGGAAACAAAGAGTATGTGCTTCTCTCTAAATATTCCTGATGATCAGCTGGCTGGTATGGCTGTAGCTGGAATGTTGCCTGCAATTCATGCAAAGTTATTTGGCATGGAATTTGATGATTTGGGCCAGTTGTCATTCAGATTGTCATTAATGAGTAACCAAGCATATGGTCTCAAGAAAGATGCTAGATTTGCCAAACACAATGATGTAGCTGATATTTACAATCAATTCCTCGAAAGAGCAGATCAAGGAGATGAGTATGAGGACAATGAAGAGATAGCTGCAGCAGAGATAGTATGGGGCAAAGAGCCAGTTACAGTGAATCAGAAGTGATTAAGCAGACTAAAGGCTCCTATGATTTCGACGTGACTAAAGCAGATAAATTATTTGATTTCCTTGTGAAAGAAGGCCGAATCAAACTATCAGAGGGGCACTCTATGCTTTGGCCTGAAGGAGTGAGAGACAAGAAGTATTGTGGAATTCATGACAGAAATTCTCATTCCATCAATGAATGCAGGGTCTTCAGAGTGAGGATTCAGAAAGCCATCCAAGAGGGGCATCTAAAATTTGACAACAAGATGAAATTAGATAGCAATCCATTCCCTCAGAATATGATTGGGTTTTCAATCAACATGGTAAATGCTGTTGCACCTGAAGAGAAAGGAAAAATGAAAGTTTTGACTTCAAAAAAGGCAAGACAAAGTGGCTCAGTTGACCCCACTCGGCAAATCACGATTGAACAGATTCACAAGAAAAATCCTCATTTCCCGAATGATCAATTTGAAATTGGAAAGTCCTCCAAACCTAGAATCACTACACGTATTCTTCTCAACAAATGGCAGCGACAGCAAGAAAAGGAACGCTACCAGAGGCGCAAGAATGAAGAAGAGAAAAGGAGATAAGAGGAAGAAAGGTATAGGGAGGAATAGGAGGAATATGCTCGAGAACAAGAACGTGCACATTGGGGGTGCGCATTCTTCAGACATTGTTGGAATGAGGGTTTAAAGCTTCCCACATGGAGTAATTGTCCTGAGTGCAATGATAGACATGATGAATACAGACAGGATACTGTCAATCGCCGATCTATCCATGAAAGAATTGGCAGGATACATCCTAGTGATGATCGGCGTTTTGATGATCAACCGAGGAAGAGGTATGCTGATCATAGGTGGGTTGATCATGAAGAAGAGGAAGATGATGATGGTTATGTATGGAAAAAGGGACAGTGGTGTCGACCTGGTTTGAGGAAGGGCCAAAAGAGAAGGGTAAAACGCTTGAGAAATCGAGAACTGATGCAGGCAGGGACTAAGATGAAATCAGTGTGGCGCAGAAAAGAAAAAACTGATGAAACTGATCATTCGGCTCCTACATGTATGGTATGTTTCTTACCGAATGAGTTCATGGCTCCAGCTAATCAAGTTGTGCAGGAAGAAATATTGCCAGGAATTGATGAAGCTGAACAATTTGAGTTAATGGCACAATTGTTGCTGATGAAGCAAGCTATTTTTGAGAAGCCAGTCAAGAATCGACACATGAAACCACTGTACTTGAGAGGATTTGTCAATGGAAAGCCATTAAATAAGATGTTTGTTGATGGTGGAGCTGCTGTTAATGTGATGCCATACACTACATTCAGAAAGCTTGGCATGGGCCCTGGAGATTTGACACCAACAAGCATAGTTCTGAACAATTTTGCTGGAAATCCTTCAGACACCAAAGGATGTGTACACGTGGACTTAATGATTGGGTCCAAAGTTTTGCTTACGACCTTCTTTGTTATTGAGGGCAAAGGGGCATATAGTTTGCTGCTTGGAAGGGATTGGATCCATGCAAATTGCTGTATTCCATCCACTATGCATCAACAGCTTATTCAGTGGATAGATGATGAAGTGGAAATTGTCCAAGCAGATGATTCAATAAGCGTGGCAAACGTAGAACCAGCCTTCTGGCAAGGCAAGATGACACTAGCACTGTGGAACATATAGCTCGGTACTTGATGCAGCTTGGGGAAGCATTATGACTTTGCTAAGCTTAGGAAGGACAAAGTGAGCACCTATGCTACTAGAGTGATTGACTCACCTCAAACTAGCATAAGGTCCATTTGGGTTCCTAAGCATCTTGTGACTAACCTTATTGGACCCAACATGAGTTGGGTAGCAAAGAGTGCTTGATGAGTTAGCAGGGACGACGAGATGCATTGGAAGCTTGGCTAGGGAGTAATCACTCATGTACAAGTGTCTAGCCAAGATAAGTTGCTTCCGCTCTGTAACTCTTACCCAATGACATCTCGGTAAAATTGTACTTAATTTGACTAAGTTTCAGTCACTCATTCCTTTGGTAGGATCAAGTGTTTTCGAGTTCTTGAACTCGTGTGACATTTGATAGTGACTAAAACTATTTTCATGAATTTATTCAATACATGCCGCATGGTGCTTTTAATGGCTCTCTAGTAGAGCAAAGTCTTGTCATGAGCAGGAAAGTCAACACTCTGAATATTGGAAGACAACACGACAAGACACAAGCAAAATCACTCAACTGGCACCAGTCTGGCAAAACCGGTCTGACCGTTTTGCCAAACCGGTCTAATCGGCTCTGCTTTACGGTGCGACGACTTATCCCCTCATAGCCGAATCCGAAACCGATCTAGGTTGCTACGTGTCGCGGGTTCAAGCTTGTCGGTATCGTGTAGATCTTGACAGAACCGGGTATCATGCGGTAGATGCAGGTTTTTGGGTCGTCTTAGAGCTAATCATCCGGTGGATTAGAATTCGATTCGATCTGATAGATCTATCTTTATCGATCAGGCTTGTTCCTTCGTCATGGACCCCGATTCGGCTAAATAGCCGCATTCGGTAGTGCTCTCACGAGTGAACGTGTGTTCGTGTGTTTGCATTGGACAATGAATGCTTTTAGCCTTTTACGATTAGATTGTATCATGCGGTGGATTGATCTAATTT
Source organism: Echinochloa crus-galli (assembly GCA_900205405.1). Classification (NCBI taxonomy): domain Eukaryota; kingdom Viridiplantae; phylum Streptophyta; class Magnoliopsida; order Poales; family Poaceae; genus Echinochloa; species Echinochloa crus-galli. The sequence goes on along the minus strand of OAMR01000433.1, from coordinate 438,677 downwards.
GATTGGTGGTGTGGCCTCAAACGAGTTGTATCATGCGGTGGATTAACTTGTTTGGTTTTACGCTTGAAGGCTCATACAAGAGTTTGAAGGGAAAGAAAGAGTGGTTGCATACCTTAGCCGAAAATTGCTATATCCCGAAACAAGATATTCGGCTGTAGAGAAGCTTTGCTTATGTGTTTATTACTCATGTACAAAATTTCGGCACTACTTGTTAAATGCCGAATGTGTTGTATATTCAAAATTTGATGTGATTAAGCACATGTTGTCTATGCCAATTTTGAATGGAAGGATTGGCAAATGGATTTTGGCCTTATCTGAATTTGAATTAAGGTTTGAATCGGCAAAAGCTGTCAAGGGGCAAATTATTGCTGACTTCATTACTGAACATCGTGATTCATCGATAAATTTGCTTGACATTACTCCTTGGGTGTTATTCTTTGATGGATCTTCATGTAACAAATGTGGTGGAGCAGGTATTTTATTAATTTCATCCAAAGGAGAAATATTTGAGTTTGCTATTCCCATTCAACCTACTGTCACCAATAATCAGGCTGAGTATGAGGCATTGCTCAAAGGGCTCCAATACTTGAAAGAGGCAAGGGCCATTGCAGTCGAAATCTTTGGAGATTCAGAGCTAGTTATAAAACAATTGAATGGTGAATATGAATGCAAAAATGATATCCTAAGGAATTACTATGAAGAATGCAAGTAAATCTTGAAAGGCTTTCAGTCAGTAATTCTGCAACATGTTCCTAGAGGGGACAATGAAGAAGCAAAATGTTGGCTCAAAGTGCATCGGGTTACAGGGAGAATCAAGAGTTATTTGCCAGTGATGTGTATGCTTTTGGAAGTAACTTTGCAGAAGATGATTGGAGGAAAGAAATTGCTGATTATCTGGAAAATCCATCTCGAAAAGTTTCTAGGAAGCTCAGGTATAAAGCTATAAAGTTTGTTCTTCTTGATAAAAAATTATATTATAAATCCCTGGATGGGGTATTATTACGTTGCTTGAATCAAGAAGAGGCAAAGATGCTAATAAGTGAAGTGCATGATGGATTGTGTGGAGCGCATCAGTCGGCTTACCGAATGAAATGGGTTATTAGAAGAACTGGTTATTATTGGCCGACAATGTTGGAAGATTGCTTTGAATATTACAAGGGATGTCAAGATTGTCAAAAATTTGGAAACATTCAGAGAGTTCCAGCATCGGCTCTGAACACTATTATCAAGCCATGGCCATTCAGAGGATGGGGAATAGATTTGATCGGACAAATAAATCCTCCATCGAGCAAGGGGCATAAGTTTGTACTTTTAGCAACAGATTATTTCACTAAGTGGGTTGAGGCAATTCCATTGAGAAAGGTGGCATCAGAGAATATGATTGAATTTGTCAAAGAACACATCATTTATAGATTTGGAATTCCTCAAACGATTACCACAGATCAAGGGACTCAGTTTACATCTTCAGAATTCAGAGATTTCGCTAAAGGTATGGGGATCAAATTATTAAATTCTTCTCCTTATTATGCTCAAGCTAATGGACAGGCAGAGGCTTCCAACAAAATTATGATTAAAATTATACAAAAGAAAATTGATCAGAAGCCAAAGAAGTGGCATTCGGTACTCAATGAAGCATTGTGGGCTTACCGAATGGCCCCTCATGGGTCTACAAAAACGTCTCCTTACGAATTGGTATATGGTCAAGTCAGCCCCTCTCCCTCAGATCACGCATATAAACCCCCTAAATTGGGAAGGTCCTGTCAGAGTGGTCAGATGCGTGCCTGGAAATGCATACATTTTGAAAACGTTACTGGGGGAAGAATTCACTGCTGCTATAAATAGGAGATATTTGAAAAAATATTATCCTAGTGTTGAAATTGATTGCTGATTAGTGTGCTAATTGTCAGAATAATGGAAATGGCCGGCGTTCGGGAAGAAGCCGCCTTCAGAGCAAAAACTTCCAACAAAAGGGAAAATGGCTAATACTAGAGTGTATTGCCCTTAGTGCACACAATTTACGTCATGAGAACAACAAAATTATCACAGAGGAGTTGCAAAAGATAAGCTTTATTGCCGAAATTCAATGATCCCTAGTACAAACTACTGAAATAGCCTGTTCAAGACAGACTGGGGATGAATTGAATCGGCAACAGTAGCGCCATGGCCATCGAGACGATCGATGGAGGCATCAATGTCGTCGATATCTTTCGGATTACCGTTGGCGAAGCCAAGCGGCATCCTGGAGTAATCGGTACCGGTGTGCGCCGACATGGCAACTAGACCTACAGCGGTGCACAGACGGACGCCATGACGGGCCACCTCGTCAATGCGGCCTGCTACTGCACCAAGACGAGCTTCTGGCGTGTCCCCAGGAGCATTCACCTTGTTCACCAGCTCCTCCACCAGCGCCTTCAGCCGATTGAGCTTGGCATCACGGTCTGCAAGATTATGAGGCAACAGCAGATTAATGATATTTGAAGACAGATTGAAACTGAACAGGTTACGGGGCTCACCGTCGATGGTCTCAAGCAGCTGCTTGCGTTCGTGTTGCCACTCGAGGTCCGCAATCCCAGCTTGTTTGGAGATGACCTCCAGTTCGTGACGAGTCTCGTCACGCTCCCTCATGAACTGGTGGGCATCACTATCTGAATAGCGTAAATCCCAGCTGGACCTGGAGGACAGATTGGATGAACTCGAGGAATCGGCCGCCGCAGCAGGAGCCGCAGCCGGAACCGCAGCCGGAGCGGTGACAGGGTTCCACTGGATTAGCCTGAAAAAACAAGGGGATTTGTTAGAAAAAAGAGCGAAATCTTGGGGAAAGAATGAGAAGAGGCAGACAATCATCACCTGCGACGAGCACCGGCGCGGCTTCCTTCGGGCTCATCATCTGTTGTCGGCCATTGTTTTCTTGAGGGTTTTGTGCTTGAAAGAGGAAAAGAAGAGCTCAAAATTGCAGAGGATTAGGAGGCAGAAGGCTTGGTGAAAGATTAAGGGTACTCGAGGCCTTTATTTATAGAACTAACGAAGAGATCGTGGCCGAGAGATCGTGGCGCGTATCCCAAAAATTCGGAAGGTGGAAAGGGTTCTCGAAACCGAACGGTTTCGGTGTCGTTTGGGATTCATGCTGATGTCATATTCGGCTTGACCAAATTCGGCTGTGCATGATTAGCCTTTCAGGACTGATACTGTTGGAGCCAGCATTGCCGAATGAATCATTTACATTGGAGCAAAACAGAAGTAAAAGATAGCAAGACCACAGAATTAATTAAGCATTCGGCTACCAGGCTGTTTGTTACAATTATACACCCAAGTATCTAGAGATTACATTTTTGGCATTCAAAATCATACTGCTAATATCCTCCAGCAGCTTCTTGTCAGCCTCTTGGGTCTGAGCTAGGGCAGAAAGTTTGGTCTTGAGCTGCTTTTCTTCATTCAAGGCCGCTGAAGCTTCCCTTCGAATTTTCTTTGCCAATTCAGGAAGTTCGGCCATCTGCTTCTCATCAGCCTCAATTTCGGCAGATAATTTTCTCAATTCAGCTTCTAGCTCAGCTTTTCTAACTTTCTTCAATTCAAGAGCAGGTTGCAGTTTGGCTAGAAGCTCTTTGTTGCTCTGGGCTTGAAGGTGCAAATCTTTCACAGATTGCTTGACTGAAGTCCTCTTCTGCTCCAAAGCTGGTTGAGCAGATTGATTCTTCAGAGCTTGCTTCACTGCAACAAAATGATTGTCCAGCTGAGAGACGGGATCCAAGGAAGCTTTGACATCAGCAGGAAGATCTTGATCAATAGATTCAAGCACATCCCTCAAGAGATCAGCATCCTTAACTTGATCTTGAATGCTTTTCTGCAGCAAGGAGAGGATCTCTTTCAAGATGGCTGTGTTTACCTCATTTCTTGTTTCTTGAATGAGAGAGGGAGATTTCTCAGGCTCAATAGGAGGGTCTTGAGTGCCATGTGTTGGCGGTCGTTACAGCCCAATTTCGACCACCAATACTCGGGATAAAATGAGAGACTATGCAACATTCCATGTACTTAGACTCAATCAGCTTGAAATTGCGCAAGATGCAAGGCAGCTGTCCAATCAGGAAAGATGGTTGCTAAACCAGCTCAAGAGGCATGCTTTAGCCCTCTCATCTTTACAAAGAACAATTGCCAGAAGTAGATCTCGAATCACTTGGCTTTCTGAAGGGGATGGCAACACTGCAATGTTCCACCTTCATGCCAGACACCGCAAGAGGAAGAACTTCATTCCCAAACTCGTATCTGATGATGGACAGATTCTTATCACTCATGAAGAAAAGGAGAACAACATTTTAGATTTCTACTCGAAGCTCCTGGGGGAGGATCCTGAGAGAGAGGTCATGGTCAATTTGGAAGAATTGAATATTCCAAGCCATACACTGGCTGAATTAGAGGCCCCTTTCTCGGAAGAGGAAGTTTGGAAAACAATCTGCTCCCTGCCATCTGATAAAGCACCAGGACCTGATGGCTTCACGGGCAATTTCTATAAATCATGTTGGGCTATAATTAAAAATGATGTCATGGCAGTTGAGATGGTTCGGACATGTCCAACGGAGGCCTCCTGAGGCGCCGGTGCGTAGTGGGGTTCTACAGCGGGCCAATAATGTTAAGAGAGGTAGAGGGCGACCCAAACTAACTTGAGACGAGTCGGTTATTAGAGTCGGTTATTAGAGACCTTAAAGAGTGGAATATCTCTAAGGATTTAGCTATGGATAGGAGCGCTTGGAGACTAGCAATTAATGTGCCTGAGCCGTGATCTTTGCTTTCTTTTCTGCTTTCCTCTAACTCTTTTTCTGTTTTTTTTTTAC
>OAMR01000433.1:387512-415323 GCA_900205405.1 Echinochloa crus-galli | reverse complement strand
TTGAGGAAGTGGATGAAGTGGAAAACACCACTAGTGATGAGGAGGATGTTGAGGATGAGAACTATAGGGTTGAATACTGGCACGGTCAGTTGGGCGGTGATGATGATGAGGAGGAGGAGGAGATGGCAGCAGGGAATGATGAGAATGAGGAGGATGAGTCAGCTGAGGGAAATGATCCTCTTCCTCTTGAGATTTGTCGACCCACTGGTCCAGTTAGTAGGAGAGTGACTGATTATTCAGCTGGTGGGATGACAGATATTGTGAGGAAGTTGAGGAGAACTAGTCCACTTGATGTGGATAAGACTGCCACTGATTACAGATTTTGGACTCTCTTTCAGCAAGATTTCTATGCCACAGCTATTATGAAGAAGACCAAGATCACATCGGATGCACAGTACATTGATTGGGACTATATGGTCAAGCAAGATAATCCGGTGTTCAAAGAAATTATCAGAGTTTGTTCTGAAAAGAGAGTGAAACATCTCATGGGCTTTAGGCATAGTTGGAACAAGGAGGTCATTGCTCAATTCTATGCCACGGTATTCTTTGGTTACCATGAGGAGGGTGGTAGGCAGGAGAGAGCGATACATTGGATGACAGAGGGACAACGCTATCATGTCACCTTTTCTGACTTTGCCTCTATTCTTAGAGTTGGACATGAGAGCGCTGACACCGTGAGGATACATGACAGGGGTGTCATGGAACCATCAGAGTTGAGATTCATGTATCCCAGAAATCAGAATGGCAGTTGGACAGCTCAATCATATCACGTATTCTGATTTGGCCGCTCTCTTTAGAGCTGCACATGAGGATGATAACACGGTAAAGATACATGACAACGGCGTTCTAGAAGCATCTGACTTGAAGTTTATGTATCCAAGAAATCAGAATGGCAACTGGGGGAAAGTGAGTGGTCTCTACACCTATTATGGTACTCTTTACAGGATGCTTCGCAAGACCCTCACACCTAGAGATGGCAACACCTCAGATATTTCTCTCTACATGAGAAACTTGATGTATTATCTGAGGATTGGAGAGGAGACTCCACCATTCAGTGTTGCAGATTTCATTTGGCAGGAGATCAAGACCATCTCTGAGAGTCCTCAGAAGATTTGTGCCTACAGTCCATACATCATGCTTATCATTGAGAGGGTCACAAACCTGAAGATTCAGAAGGACACCTAGCACAAGCCACTTTCCTCGGTTCCACTAGCTTGCAGCTACGTCCACAAGCCACTTTCCTCGGTTCCACAAGCCACTACGTCCTCCTGTGCCTCACAAGTTCCGGATGCCTTCTCCACCACAGGATGAGCCTCCTCAGCAGCCACATACTCAGCAGCCGCAGCCTACACAGTAGAGAGATACCACTCAGCAGCAGCAGCACGGTCAGCTGCAGCCGGGGCAAACCGGTCTGACCGGTTCCCCAAACCGGTCTGACCGGTTTGGGCCTGGCAGCAGCACTCAGGCAGAGGGCCGGACTTCTCCCATCCGGAAGTTCATCTCTATGTTCACTGGTATTTGCAAAGGACAGAGGGATGTTGAAATGAGCATTAGGCAGCAGAGAATTGAAAGCAAGAAGACTAGGGATGCGATGAAGAGATTACATGCCAAGATGAGCCCGGATGATCCTCCATCACCTATCTCACCACCTCTCGAGCTACCTGAGAGTGATTCACATAGCACTCAGACTTAAACAAATCTTACAATTCACATGATAAAGTGAATGTATGGAGTCACATCCTGCAGCAACAAATTCGAAAGTGAATGATTCAAATTGCGTGGCAGTAAATAATTCGTGGCGAGAAAGAATCAGTTGGGTCACTATATTACCATAGCAGCTAGAATAGTTTCCAATCACTGAACAAAGGTTGTCCTTTCATACTGTCATAGAACCAGCACCAAGATATTGTTATCTCGCTGAACAGCAAACCAAACCTTGAGGAAGCCTGTAAGAAATGTGAGGGGAAAATATGCAAGGCTATGAAACTGGAAGGAACAGTTACGTACAAAATAGAATAACAGAGGCCTGAAGGTATCCTACAATTAACTGATCATATGTAGCTATAACAGGTCTCACATGAGGAAAAAAATATTTGATCTTAGGAGGCCTATATAATTATCAAGTAAAATCTGCAGTATTTGTTGGAAACTTACAAATTTAATCATATATTCTGGTCAACATGGTAAGAAGAAAGGTCTGAGAAAAAAAGGAAGGTAATTAATCATCCTGTTTGTCTAAATGCACCTTGAGATGCAGGGCATTGTTAATCAATGTTTGCACAATTATTCATAAATACCAACGAAATGTTACAGTGGCTCTACAGTGGCAAAATGCCAACTTTGGCCTCCTCAAGTTGGAAACTAAACAAGGCCCAAAATTTGCTCACAAATTCTACTATGCAAAAAAAAAAAGATTTTCATCACATCAAAATGCCGGCACATGCATGAAGTACTAAGTATAGATAAAATCAAAAACTAATTGCACTGTTTTGTTGTTATCCATGTTTGCTGGCATTTGCAAAGGCCAAAGGGATGTCCGAGTTGATATACGGCAGCAAAGGATTGAAAATAAGAAGACTCGTGATGAGTTCAAGAAATTGCGTGCCGCTTTGAGTCCAAATGATCCTCCATCTCCCATTTCACCACCTCTTGAGTTACCTGAGATTCTCCCACTTCGAGACATCATGACCGATCACATGAGTGCGGGATATTTTGAGGAGTACGGTGATATTTTTGGATATGGACATGTTGGATCAAGCTCGCAGCCTCCGCCACCACCTTCACAGTCCGTTGGTGCTCCAGGAACCATGCCTTACATGCCCACTTCAGAGGGTGATTTGTTTGGTTCTTCTTTTGGATTTGCACCGCCTGGTCCATCATATGCAGCAGCGACACTACCATCTTCTTCATATGCATATGGTGGCACCGGTTCATCTATGGCGGGGGTTCAGTTTTCGAGTGCACCATCTCCATCTCCTGGAGATTTTGCATCTCAGGCAGCGGCTTCTCTTTTTGGACCTACTTCTGCTCCTAGTCATGGTATGCTTTGATCTTCCGCATCTTCCTCCATGTCTAGTACATTGCTCTAGATCTGTCACCTATATATCTTGAATTGAGTGAAGGTTTTCATTGGACTACTACTTCTTCGTCAGATGATCATAGCCCTACCTTCTAGTGGCGGAGACGTTTGGAGACATGTTGGGAGTACGACTACAAGCTTCTCCAGGCCCTTTATGGATGATTGATGACAAAGGGGGAGAAGAATGGATTAAAAAGCGTCAAATTTCGGAGCTTCTTGTAGTCTGTCTGACAAAAGCGGTCTGACCGGTTTGGAATCCGGTCTTACCGGTTTCTGTAGTGTTTACAGAAACATGGATGTAATAAACTCGTACTTTATCTATCTGTGGACTTGAGTTAGTATGATTTGACATGTGTGGTTTGGTGATGAATTTGGATGTAATAAATTCATACTTTATCTACTTGTGGACTTGAGAATTTGTAATGTGTGCTACTCTGTGTGTTAAACTTATTTATGTATCCTAAGTGACCTTATGTTAGTGTGATGCGCATGTGATGGTTGATGAGATGTTGTTTCACATGTGCTGTCTGGGCAAAACCGGTCTGCCCGGTTTCCCAACCCGGTCTGACCGGTTTGGCCTGAGACAGCACATGTGCTTCTTTTTCTATTCTTGTATGGAATATATGTCATATGCATCACATGTTGTTATATTTTGTCACACACACCTGTTGCACATATTGGATGCTGAGATATAGGGGGAGCTCTCATTTTAATTGTTTATATGTGCATTTGGCATTTGAGGCCGAGTTTTTGAAATTCCATTCAAAGCACATATTGAGGGGGAGCTCACCATATATCTCAATCATCTAGAGCTTATATTTCATATCTATTTGTAAGCTTTAATCATATTGTCATCAATCACCAAAAAGGGGGAGATTGAAAGTGCATCTAGGCACTTAAGTGTTTTGGTGATTTTGGATGACAACATGATTTGCAATTTGACTTGTTTGTTTAAGTATATGAGCAGCGTCTTATTCTTATGGATAATCATGAAACATACTTGTTGAAGAATGAGAGCTCATTGTTGGTACAAATGACATAAAAGCAAACAAGTGATGGTATGGGATAACTTAATTGAAGACATGGATTTCAAAGTGGTATTCATGATGATGCAATGTAAAGTGGAGCTCAAAGTGGCTAGATATGGTGAAAGAGTTAAGCTAGATGGGAGTGTCCAGGTACCAAGCAAAGAGAAGGGCAAGTTGGTCTTGTAGCCGAGGGACTTTGCTAGGGTGAAGACTAGCATCATGGTTTAATCTCTATGCACTAATCAAGCCTTACGAGTGAAGCTATGCAATGCGTCTAATAGCTTGAGCACTTCTGGTGAAGTCTAGCAACCATTGAAGCATTTGTTACTCTTGGAGGTGAAGCCTCCTAGACGGCTAGGCGTCGCCGGTGAGCTACCTTGTTTGTGGTAAGCCTCGGATCGTTTGTATAGGCCGGTCTTGCCTCCTTCATGGAAAAGGGCCACAAGCTAGTGGAACCGAGGAAAGTGGCTTGGAGTGGATAAGCCCGCATTTCGTAGGCCCTCAACGGAGAGTAGGATTCACCTTGTCTTTGTGACGGCCTTTGTGGCATTGGTGAATCCGGGTCCCTAACCACCGGGAATAATCACCCTCAAAAAATTGCTTGGATTATCAAGTATATCTGGATTTATTGATTATAAGATCAGAAGCATCAAGACCTACTAAGAAGTATACATGGCGGGTTATTCATATGCACCACAACAATATTACTACGCCGATATGATAGTACATCATGCAAGTACATCATATGTTTCTAATGATTATTTTGCTAGATATGATACTAGTAGGCATATTGCATCGGCTAGTAATTATTCAGATGAAGTTACTTATCCAAATTATAATTCTGAATTTTTTATGCAAAAGCCATTGCCAGATAATATGCGTGCTTTAAATTTTAATGCTACTAGCAACATACAACATTATCCTAACACATCGGCTGCAGAACAAATTCACATGCCGATGAACAATTATCAAGGCCAAACTAATTTAGTGAGTTCGGCCAATCTTTATGAGACATCATGTGCTAATAATTTTAATACTATTCAACAAGGTGTTTCATATGAGTATTCATCGGCAACAAATTCAGAATATTTGGTTCAAAGCATGCCGATGAATGAGAAAATTGGCCACACTGATTTTAGATATCCGGTCAGTTTTTCTCAACCTTATATGATAGAGTCGAAGATGCGTGTATAAATTCAATACCATATACAAATGCTAATACTCATATTTCGGTTCCAGATGTTTCCAATACTTATAGCCGAATTAATGAGAGTTCAGCAAGATCACATTCATCTACACAGATTAATTATTCATGTGTTTCATCTCATAGTGTCGGTACTACTCATTCTTTGTTACCGAAAGTTCATGCTTGTGATTTTGCACAAAAAGTTTCACCAAACAATGTTTCTACTATATTGCAAAAGCCAAATACTTTGTGGGATGTAGAACTCGCTGAGCTTAAGAATGATGTGATTAAAAGATTTAACAAGGATAACATATTTGGAGATAAGCTTAGCAAATTTGTAGAAACACAAATAAGATTGTATAAATCTTGTTTTCAAGAAACAGAGCAAGGACTTGTTCAAGTAATGGAATTACCATCCATTGACGATATATTCAAGAAAATGAGATTTGCAGCTACAAAGCCGGTTACATCATTGGTTGATAATAAGAAGAAGAACGATTCAGATTTGGCTAAAAATTCAGTAATTACAACAACCGAACGATCTGGATCTGTTCAAACAAAAGAAACAAGCTTGGCTGTACAAAACCTTGTTAGTAGTAAGAAAACAGCCGTGCTTGAATTCCCACATGGAGTTGTGCATTTGTCTAGCGATTATTCTGTTATCAATAAATGCCAACTCATGGCTGGAAAAAGTTCGTCCAACCAAAATGTTGAAGATCATGGCGTTGGAGGCAAGGACGAAGCACTAACATATCATGACTTGGTGATTCCCAGCAAATTTGGGAAAACCGGTCTAACCGGTTCTACAGTCCGGTCTGACCGGTTTCAACAGAAAGAAACTGTTGTGGGCTGCCATCAAGAAAAGTATGATACCATCTACATCAAGGTTCCATGTCTCTCCAAAATTTTCAGCAATGTATGCATTGTAAATAACTCCCAATCAGATCATGCATTTTTAGTTAATTCATCTACTAGTGGTGCTATTACGAATATTTCTAAAAGATCGATTGAGGATGGTAATTTACTTGCTAATAGTGTCATACCTTCTGATTGTGTCGGCCATTGCAATATAAAAATTAGAAAGGCCGATAATAGCAAGACTTTGACATTTAAAATTTCTCCATCATCATTGCCAAACTTTTTCTCTACATGGTTTACTTATGGTCATTCTGGGATTAAAAACAAGAAACCAAAACCGAGAAGCGTTGGGAAATCCGATGATGATATAGTGATAAACTCTAAAGCATTGGATGTGAGAAGCACAAGAAAAAGTTTAGCCGAATGGATTAATGAGATATCTGAACCATTCGTTTTCTTGGCTTTAAAACCTTCTCCACAAAAGCATCGGTTAGAGAAAATAAAATATACTTTCGATTTGACTTTGTGTGATGATTTATTTGATATATTGCTGGAGAAGAATTTTATTAAACCTTTTGGTCACAAAGTCTTGCTGTCATCTCTTGATGTAAAGGAGCGAAATTATTGCAAGCTGCATAATTCATTTGATCATAGTATTCAGAATTGCAATATGTTTCGCCAAATCATACAATCGGCCATTAACTCCGGACGATTGAAATTTGCTCATGCACAAGAGAATGACCAATTGAAGTCAATTGGTCTCGGTGATAAGGAGTTACAAAATTGGCCAACATCAGCCAGTTTATGTAACAAGGAAAATATTGGTGAGAAGGAAGATTCTAAGCCCTCAAGTGATATAGAAGACATCGTCCAAATTGAAGATGTTTCAGAGGACGATGAGCTTAATAAAAATCTGAAAAATACTGGGGGGCAAACAGGTCCTTCACAATCGGAACAAGATCCGATTACTCCTGCTGTGCTGACAAGATCGGTCGGACCGGTTTGCTCAACCGGTCAAACCGGTACGAAAGCGGTCAGACCGGTTGCTAAAACCGGTCAGACCGGTTCTGATCAAGGACGCCCAGAAATATTGAAGTCAGAGCGTTCTAAGATAAATGGAGGTAAAGACCGTGCTAAGCACAATGGTAAAAGGCCGAAGCTCACTTTTAATGAACTTCTGGCTAAGTATCAAAAAGAAAATGAGGTCAAGCGTGCAAATCGGTCGAATGGTGCTAAATTATCAAAATCACCTCCTAAACATGATTCTGTGAATTGGAATTGGCAAAAGAATAATTTTAATTCAGCAGCACTATATTCTCCTTTTGATCCATCAATGCTAGTTCCATATGCTCCATGTCCCGATAATTTTTATCCTTACTCATCATGGGGGTGGAATGATTTTTGGGCACATACTCCATCATATTTTAGGCCATATCATATAGAGTATGCAGCTCCAAGAGAATCATCATGTGCAAGACGACCTTATGTTAAAAATGACCGTTTTGAGTATAAAGATCGGTCTAGAGTTCAAAATAAGAAAAAGGTTGTCAAGCAGATTTATGTAGTGAAAAAAGATGGTCGTAAAGCTACAAATTCAGATCTGAATATAGTTGTTGAAGAGCCGATTAATGTGTTAAAGACTTCGGCTATTAATGGCAATGAAAAGAAAAATTCAGCTATTGATATTCCAAATATTGAATCTGGGCAAAAGAAGTTAAGGAGCCAAAAATCAAGAAGAAGTTGTCGATGTCCAAAGCTCAAGCACAGCCGAAGCATTTACTCGGTTCATCAAGTTGGCAAAAGAAGAAGCTACAAAGACTTAGTGCCCAAGAGCTAAAAGAAAAAGGTATGGCGTGGGTTCCTAAAGGAAGCATTCAAACTCAAGACAAAGATGATTTTTGCACTGAAGGTGCAATGCAATTAAAGAAGAATGGAAGGTCCAAGAGACGATCTTCAAATATAAGGTTTGCACGCTCTCTAGTAGAGCATTGGCCAATGCATCATCTATTTGGTTCACAAATGCTATATACGCCTTTGTATTCATCCATGAATATGTTTAGTTATCCCTCATGCTCTTATTTTGATCCTTGGACGTCATATGGGTCTTTATATCAAGGAGGGTTATCACTAAATTGTTATGCCTATTGATTAATTCAAAAAGCCGAAATATTTAGTTTTAAGAAGAATAGAAGGTCCAAGAGACGATCTTCAAATATAAGGTTTGCACCAAATCATCAAAATTATTGGCCAATGCATCATCTATTTGGTTCACAAATGCTATATACGCCTTTGTATTCATCCATATATATGTTTGGTTATCCCTTATGCTCTTATTTTGATCCTTGGACACCACATGGGTCTTTATATCAAGGAGGATTGGCACCAAATTGTTATGTCTATTGATTAAATTCAAAAGTCGAAATATTAGTTTTCGGAGATAGTTTTTATTCTAGATTTTATATATCTCTCCACACTATTTCGGCTATACATATTCTTATGGATGAATTTATTGTAGACGATAACTTGTATCGTCCTTGGCCACACATACGGCCGATCAATGTCTTTGATCATCGTCCTAAAGTGTTAAAATTCCTGATAAGATATCACCTGATTATTTTAATGCCCGGGGGGCAAGAAAATTCATCAAAAGAAAGTTGGTACTTTTTGGATTAATAAACATTTTCTCCTTTTAGATTTGGTACTTTTTGGATCGGCTTGAAAGAATTCTCGAGACATTGCTGCTATTTTTGGTTCATCAAATAATGCTATAGCCGGTTTGAACATTTTGTACCAATATTTAGGCCGAATATGAAGTTTGTGTTCGAGCTAGAAATTTTATGATCCATAGGTGTGAAATCAGGTAGAAGTATTGATAGGTGCAACAAGTGCTTACGCTGAACTGATACTTATTTGGATCACAAAAGGAATTTGTTATCATGGATAGTACCAAGTAATATGGCCGATGAAAGCTTTATTGATTTTAGAATAAAGACATAGATGATATACTAGTATTAGTCATCGGTCTTCAATGATTTTAACCAAAAGAGATGTTTCTCGGTACGCAAGTTATAGTAGTATGTACATGAGATCGTATATGATTCAATATCCTATTGCATATCCGAATTGTGGTGCATGGCAAAGACCGGTTGCTTGTAGTAGTAATCTGGTCAAAAGTGGCGTGTGTACTATTATTAAGACAGGTGGTAACAACAAGCAAAATTCTAAAGTTATGGAGCCAAGGTGGTGTCCCTTAGGCTTGTCCCATATTCAAAAGAAGAGATTGCAAAGATTGCGCAAGCGAGGAGCAATGGAGCAGCAAGTTGAAGAGAAGTCAATAGCGAAGACGAAGGTGTGGAGACCAAAAGTTGCTTCAACTTCAATTCGAACAAGATATTATTCTAGATGAACATCGTCCTTAGAACAATTTTGGTTGCTGAGTATTTTCTGACACGCAAGCTTTGCCAAAAAACAGGGGGCATATGTTGACACCCAAAATTGGCAGGGCTGTGAAAACCGGTCTGACCGGTGTGCACAAACCGGTCAGACCGGTTTGGAAAACATTGTTAAAATGCAGATTGAACTTCACCATTGTGTAGATCTCGTCGAGGCGATCAAGATGCATATGTAGAACACCTAATTTGGACTCCGGATGAGAGAGTTATGACTTCGGCAAGATCTGCACTCGGGAAAAGAGCTCAGACCGGTTTGGAATCCGGTCAGGCCGGTTTTCAAGCTGTAATTCGAGTAGGTTTAGGTTTTCTGATGTAAACCCATATTGTAACCGACTCATGAGGGGTAAGACTTCCCCGGCCTATAAATATAAAGGCTAGAAGGCCGATTGAGATAGATCCAATCGAATCAAACATTACCTTTACCTTTTACCTCAAAACCTAATCTCTTCCAACCTCCATGCTGCTCGTCCGCTGGTCTCCACGACCAGAGATGACGTCCTAAGGCTCGCTGGTCGACCTAGAACACGCCGACGACGTTCACACCCTGACGGGGTCCCTCCCGGGTGAGAGCTTCGACGGTCTTTGCTAGTTTGCTCGTAAACTAGTCGTTCTTCGCCACGTAAGTGCGTTGGTTATCTCTTTGCCGGTTTGCTCGTAAACCTTGCCGTCCAACACGTAAGCTTGGTAGTTATCCTCACGAACGACTAATTCTAGCGAAACCCTAGAAAGCGGTCTGGCCGGTTTACGTAACCGGTCTAACCGGTTTGTGTGCTTTTACTGTTTTTCAGTCTGTTTGCGATTTGCACGTTTCGAGTGCTCTCATGTGTTGACCGAGATTTGCGTCAACACCGGTATAGCATTTAATGCACCGATTCGGGCCGGAACCGAAACGAACTACCGATTCGCGCCAAAAACGAAACGAACGCACCCAATCCACTTTTTTAGACCCAATAGCGATGTTTTGGTTCGTTTTGGTCAGTTTTGTTACTGTGCGAAAAACCATGCTTGTGTTGTGTGCATATACCAAATTGCTTGGTCTGGTGGTAGGACTGGATATGGACAAGCAGATGTCGTCAATGTAACGTAGAAGATCCAGGCGTCAAGACCGCCGGCCGGCGGCGTAGGCGGTGACCCGCTCCGTCACGCTGCCACACCACGTCCCGGAAGTATGCGGCCATGAATCCATGAGATGTAGCCCCGGCCGGACGGACGACGTAGCCAACGCAGGGCGCCGGCTCCGCTGTCCACCGTGATGTATCTGCACAGGCAGTAGAAGTAGAGGTCACCGTTTTAGACAAGAATTCTGCATGTAATAGACATGCCACCGACCACCGTTTTTTTTTCCAAAGGCCACGCGTTGTCATCTCCTAGATGAAAGGAATCAAGGGAGGCCAAAGTGGGTGAAAGCGTGCATGTGTTTGCTGGTTTAGGGTGACACGTGATAAACTATGATGAAATATCCACCATGGTACAATCCAATTAGAGTTTAATTTAATATATAATTATATATAGGACCTGGTTATTTAGCTCGCTGTGTGCTAAATACTAGCACGGTGGTTCCGGCGTCCCGGGCTGCCGGACCATCAACGAGCCACCCGCGGTAGTAAAAAACAAATTGTGAACGTAAAATTGATCTGCATGCATGCAGGTGATAAGACAAGTTTAATTGCCCGTAATTATTTCCATGCGTCGGCACTTGAGCCATAATTTATGGCCACTGCTGCATCTGGCAGACCAAGATGGAGCCACGCGTGGAGACCTCCACGGTGCCGCGCATGGAGACCTGTGATCAATCCTGCCATCGCTGAACTAGATGGATTTGAGCACGAGACGATGGTAGGCCTTGCCGGGCATACAATGACTTGTTTGCATGTACATCGGTAGTAAAATTGCAGCAAAACCAGATGCAAATCAAACATGTAGACAACTCCCTGCGGATGGTGATCGCCATTGCTACGGAACTTAGTTCTCACCGGGACCGGATAGTGCTCAGCTCGGTTGGAGAAAGCCTTTTCATGCATGCAGCATGTTTAGCGTGACATCAATGAGCTAATCACGAGGGGATGGCAGTTGATGCGTACACATGCAAATTGCAATCCCGTTATTCGCTTTCAACTTTTTCTTCCGTTTTGGTACACATATTTATTAATCACTAGGTGCCTGAATTACTTTGCAATGCTATTAGGAGAATTTTTCGATTGACAAGAAAAGTATCTTTTCCAAAATTCAAGAGTATTTTTCTAAATGTTATGAGTGTTTTCCAATTGAGAAGGAATAGTTTTCAAATGTCAAGATAATTTTCAGCTGAGTATGGGATTATTCTTTTTTCCAAATGTCACGAGTATTTTTTTCAAATGTAAGGACATTTTTCAATTGACTAGAGTGGTATTTTTCATTTGACAAGAAGAGTATTTTTCGAATATCAGGAGTACTTATTTCATTCATTAATTACTCCACGTCGACAAAACAAATACATACTAGGTTTATTGTTTTAGATGAGTATTTTAGTAACATAAGAGAAGTAATATTCCGACTAGATGATCGTATCTTACAGTGTTTGGAGTAATTTTTAAATTACGCCCTTTTTCAGAGTTTAGGAGTATTTTCAAATTGATCGGAGGGAGTATTTTTTAAAAATTGTCTAGAGTATTTTTCAGTTGACAAGGAGTATTTGAACCCCACCCCTCCCCTCACCAAAAAAAATCAAGAGTATTTACTCATCCACGACATTGTGATTTTTGGCTATTCCAAATTCTATCAATGCAGAAGTAATTTCCAAAACTACCTCATGCAAATTTCGACAGTAATTTCCAAAATTACGTCATGCAAATTTCTAGAGTAATTTCAAAACATAGATAAGTAATTTTTTTAGGAGTAATTCAGCCAACAAGGTGATCCATCCAATTAGCTAGATGAATTGTTGGCCAGATTAGACTAATGAGTTTCTGTTCCAGATGAATAATGCATATTGGATCTCACAAATCACTGGATATTCGTAAATAGGAATGTAAACATTTGACAGGTCCAGATAGCAAACAAAACATTTAACTAAACTAGCTTTTTCTACAAGTCGTTGCCTTCGATTCTCCACTTCAGGGGCAAGGCATAACTTCAGGCAGTCAGGCTTAGTATCTTTGAAGCCCAATAGTCAATTCTGTAAGTGCACAACAAATTGATTAGTTCAACAGTTCATCAGATCGGCTTTGGTAGTTCACAGCTTACGAGGAAAAAATGCAAACGTGACTAATGACTTGCAGAATTGTGTTCACTTTCACCACAGTATCACATCTTATGAACTACTGAAGTGGTCATGGCGTTATGCGTTATGTGCCAGCATGACCACACCGGTCGCATGATTCACAGGTTATGAACTACTAAAGCACAGGAATATACTGCTGTGAACGTGAAAAATACTACTCTAAATTGAAAAAAAGTTCTACTCAAATATGAACAAAAATACTATTCACATGTTATGAACTACTAAAGCACAAGCATATACTATAGACTATTAAAAAAACTACTCTAAATTGTGAAAATACTTCTCGAAACAAAAATACTATTTCAAATTTTGAAAAATACTACTCCAGAATGCATCTATCTGCAACCTATAGCGTGCTTCTTCTCCAGCAGAAGCTGAGAAGGGTTACCAACAGTCCATTGGAAACAAGAACCCAGGCATCTACAAATGTAATATCTTCTGCACCAAGCAGATGGACCATGCAAGCTCTCACTAATCGGGGTCACAGTGTTCAGATATTACCTTCCTGAACCAATTATTTTCATATCTAGCTTGATTTTGCTTGCATATGTACATATTGCCAACATAACAACGATGCCGACCAATAATCTAACTTAGGTGAGAGGCAGCAATTAGTAATGAACCATGTTTACCACCTACAAGATCTCTAAATTAAATCAAGTGAAACTATCCAGGGATTTGGGTGAGTTGAATTAATGACTAAAAAATCACTTGGCCAAAGATATAATCTAACATCCAATCTAATTCTACTTATATGAGATAAAAGAAGTAACTTTTAAATGGATGAAAATATCCACAATGACATTAAAGAAATAGTTTTAAAAATCTAAAGCACTGTTTTTATAATGACAATCTTCATGAAGGAATCAGTAATGTATGATGAAACCCTGCTAAAAAAAACAAATTAGAAAAAAATTAGCGCCAAAATATCAGATGGCATGTTTCTGGAAGGTCGAGGCGCAACAGGCCCATAAATCTAGTGACAAGAAACCAACGTACTAGAAAGCAGTAATTCAAATTTGATCCTGATAGGCATATAATGACAACCGGTATGCAAAAAGCGTATATCTCAGGTAAACAGACAATTAGTCAAGCTTTTTGTCTACCTAAGCTATCATTTTGTGCTCCATTAAATCTACCTAAGCCAATTTCTACTCATCCTGCAATCGCTGAAACTACGCTAACTTAATGTTAAATGTAAAATGGCTCAAATATCTCTAGGATATCTGTATTTGGGTATAGTTTAAATCATTTCATAAATATTTCATCCGAGGGAGTATTGTTTACCAACCAAAGCGTGTATAATTATTTGGATTCGTTCGCCCCTTGCAAGGTACTATGAGAACTAGGGATAATAGACCTAAACTGAGGCCCAGCCCCTTCAAAGCCCATAACGTTGTGCCCTCAATTTTATCTGAGGTTTTAGGGCCCATTTGAACCACCACCAGTCTCTCCTACCGTGGTCACAACCAAGTGCCCTTTGTGCCAAAAACTTATCCTCTACTCTGCCCACATTTCAGCAACAATCCACTCTACATTTTTTCCGCTACACTCCGAGTTAACATCTCACCCTGTTCTTAAAATTTTCGAACAAAAACGATTTCAAAATCCACGATCGGGACAGCTCAAAATTTGGATGCACGCGCCGGCACAAATTCGAGGAGGCAGTTGCAGCCTTTTGCGTTTGTTTTCTTTTGCTTGACGTTGTATATGCCCTGCTGCTATGCACTGTGCTTGCTTTGTTTTGAGCTACAGAACAGAAGGCACCCTGCTCAGTCAGGTTGCTCTGTTGTCTGTTGCTTGCTCAGCGAAAAAGATGCTGGCAAGAGATGTGATCTAATTTACCGACGATAAAAGCTTGTTTGTGCAGAACAAGACAACAAAACAGACTGCAGAATGTGTAAGGGCAAAGGACAAGGGCCTTGTTTAGTTCCCGGTCACATCATCAAACTTCTAAAAATTCTCTCTCCAAACTTCATTATTCACCTATCACATCAAATCTCTCTCCTCATGCATGGAGTATTAAACGTGAGTAAATAAAAAACTAGTTACATGGTTTTGATGTACACGACGAGACGAATCTTTTAAGCCTAGTTAGGTCATGGTAGGACAATGTTTATCACAAACAAACGAAAAGTGCTACAGTGTCCGATGTGACTTTTTCACTTCACTTTTTACCTTTTTCCAGAAACTAAACACCCCAAGGGCTAATTTGCCCGGGAGTCAATTAATAAGCCCCGTGGCAGACTAGATTGTCTTATTGTTTAAACTGATCTTATATTAGTTGGTAAAATTCTTTGTGCAAACTAGATTGTGGTGGAACCTGCACACCCGAGTTCGAGTCCTCGACTCGGTATTGGTGTCGTATTTTTTAGATTTATTCTAGGATTTAACCTACGCTATTCTTTCAGTGATAGACGACATCCCCGTCAACAACGAGGCGTCTGTGGTGACTTCGTGAATCTAAAGATTAGATCTGCCGATCCAGTCTCTCAAAGGTGCTTATAGGGATAGGGTTTATGCACGTATGTTTATAGGGCTGAGTGTGCGTGCGTGTGAGTGTCTGCATCTCTACTGATGTTTTTTTATTAAGAAAAAAAGATTGTCTTATTGTAGTTGTCTATTTGTGGACCTTTTTCTCTGTGCACTGGTGGCCTTTTCCCAGCATCTACTTTTAATTGTGGCGACTAGTTATTTGTCAGTAGTAATTTTCTGGATCCCTTACATTTATCCATAGTTTCACAAAATGTGGGTTCGGACAGACCCATATTTTCAGTGTTACGATGACGGGATTGCAATGCAAGGAAGGAATTATAGTTCTTGCTTAGGGTCATAGTCACAGCTCTAGGGCACGCAGATATGTATTGCAAATGCTGTCCGGTGAATTTACAAGTTGGAGAGTGAATTTACAGAGTTGGAGAGTGTAACAAGGATACCAAACATAAAGTGCAGAGTGTAACAAGGATATACCATGCTCGTCTCTCTTTGTGAGGCTCCACTTTATGTTCCTTTCATTTAACTAACTCGGCAAAACTACACAGTGGTAGGTCCAACAAATATGTTTTCCCGCCTTAATTAACACTAGTCTCAAGATCAAAACTTTGTGGTAGAACCCTAAGCAAATAGCAACCAGATGAAATTTGACAGAGAGAACTGCTCCGATGATCCTCAGGTATGGCCCATGCACTAGCAGCGGAGATTGTTTGCGTGTTGATCGCTGCACCGCAGGTCTTCCGACGATGCTGGAATCGACACTACTTCCGTTCTTGATTTGATTTTAGAAATCTCAATTAATTTTCGATCTCAATTCTCAATGGATGCACGTGCCCTGTACCACCAACATGAATTCATCGGAGGCTTCCGTGCCATGAAAGCAATATAATTACCCACCTAATTATAATTAGGACTGCAGAGGTCGAAAGGGACATAAGGCCGAGTCTTAGTTTGATTGATGTTGACCCGTTTCGATATCTTCGTTTAAATGCAACTGATCACACAGAGCATCTGAGATCTCATGCCCCCATGATGACACCGGACCGTGTTATTAACCTTTAGGGGGTTAGTGCGTATATAATCTACCATTCTCTTTATTTTTTTATACCAAAGGAAGCACCTTGGCGAGCCACATCATCGATTAATCTCGGCCGTCGGATCGGCCGGATGGACAGCCCAGATCGCGGGAACATCGGTCATTTTATAGAAAGGCCCTCCATCTTTTACGAAATAGAACTCGCCGTCCGTGCGGTTCTCTCAGCCATTTTTTCAAAAGAACCCATGAGCTTTTGTAAAATAGAACCTGCCGTCCACGCCCCCTCTCTCAGCCAATTATGCATAAGAACCCTCAAGCTTTTGCGAAATATAACCCGCCGTCCACGCCCCTCTCTCAACCATTTTTGCAAAAGAACCCTTGAACTTTTGTGAAATAGAACCCGCCGTCCATGCGCTCTCTCTCATGCCATTTTTTCGAAAAGACTCTCAAACTTTTACAAATAGAACCACCTAAGCAAACATATTAGCGTCAAAAATATTGATAGTTGATCATCAATTATGTTAAAATACGTAGCACAGTTCTAGGAAAATAGGTGAAATTTTTTGTATTTTTTAAATGCGTAGCACTAAGTGTATGAAGATAGGTGAAAATGTGTAGTGTAGGAAAATAAGTGAAATTTGAAATCAAAATTAGCAATTGAGTAAATAATATCAATTTATGTGTTCTCTAAATCACGTAGCACTAAATATAGAAAATTACATTAGATGAATCATCATGTTCATGTTTTCATCATCGAGGCTGTCTTTTACGTCTGTAAACAGATACCAAACATTTGGTCCATATGCACAATTCTGTTAATAACTATGTGCAAAAGTGAAGTGCTGCTTGCAAAGTGTTTGATTTATGTAAATCAATATTTTATATTAATTATTACTACAACAACTTTCCCGCGGCAACGCGCGAGGGTACTGGCTAGTTATCTTAATGTTTATCCGCTGAAAGATTTGCACAATTCGATGGAAAATGATCTGTCAGCATAGCCTCACACATATGCTTATAGATATATGCTCATAGAGACAGCGTTTACATGCGTGTATTCATAAGGGTGAATATGCGTACGAGTGAGCGGATACGTCTATAATAGTCTTTTATAAGAAAAATGATCATCACCCACTTAAAGAATAGTTATCTTACTTTTTCGTCTTTTTAAGATTTAAAATATAAGTGCGAAATATGACTCTAAAATGCACTCTATACATTAATTACTCTATTGGTAAAATGTACTTCCTCCATCCCAATGTTATTTTAACTACTATTTTCTCAAAATAATAATAAAGCTATGTCAATATGCTTGTGTATTTGTTTATGACCGCATAACATAACCTAAAGGGATAGTACACTATTACATAGGGCCAATCTATCCAAGCAGTCATTATAGATCGGCGGTCAATGTAGATGGCTGCCCAGCTGGTATTGATAGTTTGTCCTTATTGTTCATTTGGACCAGCCTTCCTCTTGCAATAAAATAAAGGGTACTCTTGTTTCCGTTCTTTCTACGCCTTGGGATGATGTGCTAAGGATCTCTAGGAGTATTTCTAAACACGTTCAAAGTAAACGGTTTGACAGCTCATGAGTAGGGATGCAAGTGGGTACTCGATGGGTTTTTTGGGTCAGCCACTCTAGTTCATTTCATCTTATAGATTATTTACATGACATGCCATTCTAGTTCATTTTTCTAAGTTTTGGGTCGACCCAGTGACCCAAAAACATATGGACTTGCATCCCTACTCATGAACAATGCAGAATGCAGGCGTTATCTCCTGCTACTCCCTATGGTTGAAATTATAAGACTTATTTTGCCTGTTATTTTAAACCTTGACTAAACAATTACTTTATGTTACAATTTTTTTGCAACAAAAAATGATGCTGTTAGATTCATACTTAGTTTAAAAAATATTTTCCTATCAATATTCTTTTGTATCACATAAACAAACTTCTAATAGACTAATTTTACTCTTGGTACAAACGTTGGCCTAACGAAACGAAACATGCCCCCCTTTTTTTTTGTCTATGATGAAAGAGGGACCAGAATGTATTGCAGCGCTGCAGTTTGCTTGCACGCCCTCTTGCTCGAAATCTGGCAACCTGGCATGATTGATGGCACTAGTGGCCCGGTGATTAGCGTGCCTGCATCAACCACTCCCACCAAAGGAAACCCTGGAGCTACCACTCTCACTAGTGGAGCCAAGCCAAGCCAGCACACCTGCCAGTCACACTCCCAGCTCCATGTGCGAGTCGAATCCTGAATCCACTTGCTGCGGGTCCACCAGGGCGCCATTAAGATAACCAGACGAGCAAAACTGAGCTGGTCCGTCCCACACTGACACTATTATCTCACTCTCACTGACACTCTGCACTCAGCAGCTACTGCCTCCAACCCCACCAGACGGGGTGCCGGGGTGGGCCGCGCCAGCCAGCCCGCCACGGGCCCACGGCACGAATCGAGAAAATCCGTGCCCGCAGCGACAGCGGCAGCGCTCGAAATGGCACACCGACCGACCAGCCAAGCCCGTGCCTCGTCCACGTGGCGCACGGCGAATGGCGCGGACGCGCCCGGGCCCGCGTGCCAGCGGCGGCGTCGCACCGATCTGTGTACGCGCCGCGGGTGGGCGTACCGGAAAACGCCGAGGAGAGAGGAGACCCCCCGCATTTAATCAGTTTGATGATCTAACGCCGCCAATTAACTCCGCCAACGTGCAACGGGTGCGGGGCCCCCTCACGCACCGCCATTTCTCCCGGCTCGCGTCACTGACATGTGGGTCCCGTCCGCCGCGGGCCCAACGCGCAGTGACGGCGCGCGAGGTGCGCAGTGGGATTTGGCCCTGAGGGTGTGAGGTCCCCGGGCCGTTGCTGTGCTCTGGGCTCGTCTTGTTCCTCGCTCCCTCCCCCATCTTCCTCCCGAATCCATCCGTCGGATACTCCCAATAATAAAGAGTTGGGAAAGTTGTAGGAGAAGAGGGGAAGGACAGAGCCGCGCCGCCGGGGATCCCGGCCGCATTGCGCGTCTGCGGCGAGAGCGGGCTCGGACCGGCGCTCGTTCGAGGAGCGGCGACGATTTACTGATTCGTCTTGCGGTCTCGTGCGCCTGGCCGGCCTTGCTCCTCTAGCTCGGAGGCGGGTGAGGGTGGGTTCCTCGGCGTCCGGCCGTGTCCTGCTGCCCGCTGCTCGCTCCGGAGTGGTTCAGATCAGGGCGGGGGCGGCGTCAGGTGAGGGCGCCTCTTCTCTCGCCTTCGGTTAGTCTGGTGCGTGTGCTTGGGGAGTCTGGTGTGGTGTGGCTCAAGCTTCGGCTCTTAATCTTGTCCCAGCTGGTGGCATTCTTCGGGCGCGGCGTAGCGTACCTCGGGGAACGGATTTGCTGCTGAAAAGGGCCATCACAATCTTGCGCCCGAAAAGGTACAATCACCACCACTTTCTGTCTTTCCTTTATGCAGGTTTGGTGCCTTTTCTTCCTCCGCTTTTTCACGCCCCTTTCTGGAATGTCAGCATTAAAAACGCTGAAATGTGGAATGTCGCGGAGTTAACGTTGCTGTTTACATCGTCAGTTTACTAATTTCTTCCCCGTCCGGAATTAGTTTGGGTTAAATTGTTCTGGACCAGAACCTGGGTAGTGGGTACCATCTCAAGATCCACCAACCTCCACTGCTCGGAATGCTTGATTTCCTAGCCATCCAGTAAAGCGTCGAGCTGGGGTCATTCACCCGGTGACACTGGATGTGAGGGAGGAGTTGTGGGGCTGGAGTTCTTGAGCATGACCTCACCATCATGCTCAGCTCATCAACCCGGATACCAAGTTCAATGGTTTGGGAGGGCGAAGACGGTTTGTTGATCTGTTTTGGTTTATAGTTTCAGGGTGAGTGGGGTTGGGATATTTTGTTTATGGCGAAGCACTCTGCGGATAAAGATGTTTTTATTTGAGATATGGTGGCCGCAGATTTGCTGGTGCTGCTTACCATGAAGGCCACGATTGTGCTCCTTGTGTTCTTTTTTGGGGTCTGACTACAGCTATGCAATTGCTAGATGGAACTTTTCCAAATCAAGAACCAAGTAATAGCAGCAGGACTAGTGTCTGAGTTCTTACTAACTTGGACAATTGTGATATTTAGTCCTCTGTGTTAGGTCCTTTCCATCTTGTGTGTATTCTTTATATCTTTTCATCAGCATATAATTTTCGAGACATCACAGTTTTTTCCCATTTATATATGCAGGCGCTAAGCTCTTCCTCTGTCTGATGTAGCAATCTTTACTCTTAGTTGATCCTCAGTATACTGATACTTCAAGATGGAGCAAATTTCAGTGAGTTGCTGCTGTTAATTACGATCGAATTGGTTTCAATATCAGTGTTTTGTCAAAACTGAAACACTGACACATCTGTAACTGTCAATATTTTGCTCATATTTGTGTAGCTTGGCAACAGATACAAGGAGTGCAGGCCACGAAGAACTAGCAGCTGTCAAACAAAAATACTTGTTGGAAAGGGTGTATTAAATGAACTGGAGCAAAGGCGTTCATCACCCAGCGTGATTGCAAAGCTGATGGGAATTGATGTGCTGCCACCTTCTAACGTAGTCCATAGTCGGCATCAAGAATTTAAGGATGTCTTTGAAGTGTCAGAGGAGCCACCAGATGCTGTCACAAAGGAGAGGTCCCATCATTTCCTGAAAGGCTTGCCGAGCTTGAAACAAAGAGCCTTAAGATTTAAAAAGCTTATGCCATCAAAAACTCCCTATAGAGATGATACACATGATTGCCATGTGGAGTGCACAGATGGCTTGGGTCGTTTGAACTCAGTGGAAATAAATAATCCTTTATTTGAGAAGCGTCCCCATGACATGAACTATTATCCGAGTTATCAGCATGAGAAGGATACATCAAGTGTTAGCAGGACGTACCCTGTGGGTTTAGCTAATTCTTCACTCAGCAATCTCAGACTTTTATCAAGAGCAAAAAATGAAGATTTCAACAGCATTGTAGTTTTGGAGCCATACTTGGAAAAAGGCCATGATCCGGAGAACGTTTTTTCCATTCCATACCTTTCTCCTTTGAATAAGAACTGCAAGGGAGGCATGAAACATAAGCAATCCGAGTTTCCTGTAATGGAGAATGGAAGAGTTCGGCAACAGCTGATAGGTACTGAAGATATTAATGTGCCTAGAATTAGAAAAGAAAGATTCTTGAGTAACGACTCCATTGATCCACTGCAACTTGGACAGGAAGCATCATGTCATCAGTTTGGCAATGTTGATGCAAGTTGTTCTGGATCATCTCAGAGGCATTCTTATGTTAATGATAACTTTAGGCAAACTAACAGGCCATCATCAAACAGCAAATTACGCCGGCATGCAGAATCAGCTGTTGGTTCGAAAACACTTGCAGAAATGTTTGCTTTATCTGATTCTGAAAGACTGAAGTTAAATTTGGACTCACGTGCTCAGATTCGGCGCAATAAGACTGACCATGACAATGGTCATAACAAGGATGGATGCTTTATAGTTTTACCAAAGCATGCACCTCTGCTGTCTATCCGAAACTCAATGGACAAGAACTCTTCCTTGGAAACCTCCTCTCAGGGTAAAAATAATCCAAATACATCCAATAGTTACAACAATGGTAAGTGTCAGTTTGATTCTCTCAGGGATAAACCAAGACAGCGGAAACAAATTGGAAAAGGCAGTGAAGCTAACTTGAGGAATGCTTCCTGTTTCCAAAATCTGACAGCAGACAACTTTTCAACTCCAGATTGCTCAAATGAGAAAGTATTGTTCACAACAGATGAAGACTTAGTGCAACAACCAGCTGAATCTGAAGCTTCAGGGTTCACCTTGCAGTTTTCTAGGAAGCAACGGGTATGGGTCTTTGCTGCCTTGCATCCATAAATTTAGAGAACTAAAAATAAAGGGAGTGTACCTGAGGATAGTTTACTTGTATGGCCACTGATTTATGGTTAACATTAGAAATTAAAATCGTCTATTGTAACTTACATGCAAATCTCGCACTTTCCAATCTGTAGATACGTTTTATTTTCTGATAGTTATCTAATGGTAGTAAGTTGTCATGCCTTGCTCTTTTATTAGTTTCGGTCTATTTAACTTTTTGCCATCCTTATGGGGGTGAATAGTAGGCGAAATGCCCTGTCAATGACTCAGCTGACCCCACCAGTCAGTGACACATGATTAAGTAATATCCGTACGGATGGCAAAAAGTTAAATACACCATGCTTGAAGCCAGTATGTACCATACAAATGTATCAAGACACTTTTCTTTGTTTTTGTCTTTTATTTGGAAAGTAGCTTGTAATGTTTTTTGGGGGACTTTTGCAGTTCGATATGTTGATATGTTTGGAACCTTAAACATAAAAAATAACCTATTTTATTTTACTCTTTAGGTATTATTAGTTTATTGTTTATTGTAGTCATGTTACAGTACCCGCTGTATACTCATCCAATTGTTTCCCGGTGTGTTTTAGGTGAGAAGATTACCTTTCAGTTGCCATGAGTATGAATCAATATCTGTTTCAGATGATACTGATGGTACAAAGTCTTATAAAGGCTCAAAAGAGGTTGAGCAACCGAGCCCAGTGTCCATCCTTGAGCCTCCAACTGATGAAGATAGTTGTTTTTCAGGATCTTTCAATTGTAACTTGCAAGAGATGGCTAGTAAGTGAGACAAACTTAGCCTTTCCCAGTAAAGCAAAAGAATATCCTGCACCAGTCATGTGTGCTTTTAATGTTGAATAATTTCTGAATCAAAGGTTATAATTATTTAAATAGTGCTTGTTTAAATCCATCCTAATCTGTAAATAGACACTAAAATGAAACATTCTTAAATTGAATTTAGGATGTGAAAAGCTGGAGAGTACTAGTACATGGAAAAAGTCCTCAAACTAATCTTACATCAGAAATTTTCAACTTCATGGTTTTCTTAACGGAAGCTTCTCTCTTTTCCTTTGATGTAGAGAAACAAAGAGACGGCCATCAAAATCATGATGAACCTGAAGTTTTCATGACTAGTGATGATGAAGACCCTTCTGCTTACCAATCTTTGGAGGCATTTCAGGTCGAGGAAGACAGGGACTTCTCATATCTCCTTGACATACTTATATGCTCTGGTATCATAGTTGCTGACTGGCAGCTCATCTGCAAGTCATGGTACTCACCTGGTTGCCCAGTTGGTCCTCATGTCTTTGATAGGCTTGAGAGGAAGTACAACAAAATCGCCATATGGGCAAAGCCTGAGAGGAGGCTTCTGTTTGATCTCGTGAATTCAATCCTATCCGAGGTCCTTGCACCATGTGTTGATGTGAACCCATGGGTGCAGCCTAGTAGACGCTGTGTGCCTATTTGGGGCCCTGAAGGGCCTGTTGAGAAGGTTTGGCAGACAATTGTTAGGCAGCGGGAAGATTGTATCACAGGACATCCTGATGAGATGGTTCTTGATACAAACTGGCTGGAAGTAGGAAACGATATCAATATGGTGGGGAAGCAGATAGCCAGGATGTTACATGGCGACCTCTTGGAAGAAGTCATAATGGACTTACTGGGAGAGTTGGTAGTTTCGTAAGGACCCAACTAAGAATGTCACAATGGTAGCAGAGTACTATGGCAATATGGAGTTCGCACAAACTTCATGCAGATTATGCTGAAGTCTGTAACGGCTTTTCAAATGCACATATGCTGCATTTTTCTTGTGGATTATGGTAGGAGCTAGAGCTATGTATCATATGCGATTACACTGGAGAGCATAATATACAGGCCCAAAAACACTACTGCAGGTATTTCTGGATTTTGTAGTGGCAAGCTGTACTATCCATTAATTTGATGTTTGTAGTAAACTAGAAATGTGATCTAGAAGAATACCAGTCTGTCATTCAGGTTTTGATGATGTTAGCAAATATCTAGGCTTGAATATTTGCTATGTGCAGCACACATTAGAGGATGCTAGCATCTAAAGTCTTTCAGACATTTGGCATGTAATGTCCAGTTACAGGGTATACAGGCGGGGGAAGAAGAGGTGTGGATCTGAGTTAATGTTTTTTTTTGTCTTTCACTAGTCAAATGCAACAACCCTACATGCATATGTATAGTTTATGTGTATGATGCAGGAAATACAAATACAAGTTTAGATACCATTGTCATTTGTTGAGGATGGGTTTATGTTCAGTGTCCGGTGGATAAATATGCAAAATGTAGAGGCATAATGGTTTTAAGTCAGTAGAGGAGATATCTACATGCTTTGGAAACCTTTTTGCAAAATTCCATTTCTTACACTTTGGTTCCCTATCTTACTAATTTGTGCCTTTCCTTCTCCTTTGATAGTAGTTGCTATTCTTTCTTCCTAAAGCCGCCTCTTGCAAAGTACACTAGAATATGTATTTTTCAAATGACTTGTTGAAGTCATAGAAAACTAGAATGAACTTTTTCAAGTTCCTGTGGAATGCTGTAGCGGCTGGATTGTGCTTATGAAAAGGGTGGCCTAGCCCAGCTGGTAAATGAGATGTAGGGGGTCTAACTTTCAAAGCCTGAATAAGTTTGCATTAATTAGACATCATGAGCACGAGCTCCTACAGAAAAATGCTGAAGCAGACATTTCTTTTTCAGAAATCCTTAAGCTGCTGCATGAATGCGCACACGAAGGTTAGAGAGTTCTTGGGTTCTGCTCAGAGAGCTGCAATGAGCTCACGACCACTCGTAGCTTGGAAACGAAAAACCAATGGACTGTCCAATATGGCAATATGTGAACAATTCTTCTTTTCTAAAGACAGTGACGCTCTTCGCGACCATACATCGTGCTCCACCAAGAGTACATACACATGCTCTCGGCGAGTGGATATAGCTCAATCGATTCTATCCTTTTTTTTACAACGGGCAACCCGAATTTCATTCCCACGAGAACGAAATTACAAAGATTCAGCAGAGTTTTACTGTCCCCACTCCTACCCCCAACGGCCCACTCAGAAGCTACACAAAGGGCACCAACTGAGAAGGCTCAAAACAACCAGGCACAGAAGCATCTACGCCCT
The DNA here is from genome assembly GCA_900205405.1 of Echinochloa crus-galli. Lineage (NCBI taxonomy): Eukaryota > Viridiplantae > Streptophyta > Magnoliopsida > Poales > Poaceae > Echinochloa > Echinochloa crus-galli. The sequence goes on along the minus strand of OAMR01000433.1, from coordinate 389,895 downwards.
CCAACCAGCAGCCTTACCAGCCGCAGCAAAATCTAACAGAAACTAATGCAAAGACTAGCCAACTCCATTACAACCCATCACAGGGCCAACCACCACCAACTGAAGTTACTGCAACAAACATCCACGGTTTCTTCAGGAACACAGCAAGTTTGGTTCACTGCAGCAAGACCATCCCGGTGTCCTCTTGTCCCGCTTCATGTGGATGAAAATGGAGGGCTGCAGCCTTCAAAATCTCCGCTCCTTCCATGACAGCCTTCGCGTCGCCTGTTTGAAGCCCTGCCAAATATGTAAGAAAAGAACAAGCTAGGAAGATTATTTCAGTTGGATATCTAACTAACTTGCCATCAAAGCAAGCAAAATTCCGAGTTTTCCAAATTGCCCAGATCAAAGCAGCTAGACTGGCCATAAATTTTCTCCCCCTGAGGGATGTACAATTTAACCCAAACCCAAAATTGTTCAAATGAATTTGGCCTGCAACCAGCTCCAGTTGCCCAAGCTACCAGGCTCCAGAGATATCTAGCCATAGAGCAATCAAAAAACAAATGAACAATGGTCTCATCCTTACTGCAGAAAAAACATCTCTTGTCCCCCTGCCAGTTCTTCTTCAGCAAATTATCTTTGGTTAAAATAGTATTTTGGTCTATCAGCCACATAAAAACCTCAATCGATTCTATCCTAAACATAGAATTATAATCAACGTTTCTTTATATACAAACACGAAGCTGGGACAATTCCATTCTGCAAAACTGTAATCTAAATATTCTATTCCACCGAGTCGTCTATGATGCCTCACGGATCACATGAGCAGTCATGCGTGATGGATATCGTGATTTGTGAAGGTGCGGGCGACGACAGAGCACGCGGAGATGGTGCAGGTACTGGACCGGCGGCAAGAGGGAGGCGTCGGCCGGTTTCGACGGCGTTGGTGTGGGCAGTTAGGGCATGTACAATTATTAGACAGTAAGTCGTCTGTAGAATCTCGAAGTGCACATACAGATATATGTACAGACAGGTCATACAATCCACAGATAAAGAGACCGTATGTAAACTGTTTAATGCTTTGTATTGAGTTTAAGATCAACTATAAATACATTTATGTATACCATTGTGTGGCTATGTAATGGAATAATACAAATTAAACATAAAAACATGATTACAATAATTGTGAAGAATCATTTTTTGTAATAACTATATTATATATTGTTAAAAATGGTTGTCCAAATGTTTATCTCGGATCCGGTGTTTCCTTTTCCTTCTCCAAATTACGTGAATAGTCAATTTTATCCCTCGCCTTATCTCTTTAGCGTCCTGGTTTTAGTCTCCTTGCAATCCCACCGCAAAAGCAAGCGGCGGCAGACTCGCGCTCCCCGGCAAGCACTCCCGCGGGGACTGGCGCACGCGGCACCTCCGGTGAGCTCCGGTGTCGGGGCACACGGAGGGCGGCGGCGCGCGGCGCTGAGGCCAGCGATGCAGGAGCGCCGCGTCGCGCCATCCTCTTTGCCGCTCCCCATCTCTCTCTCCCCCGGTGGCAAATCTCGCCGCCAAGCGGCGGCGCTCGCGGTGGCTCGGCTCTATCTCTTCAGGCGTTGCGGCCAGAGCTGCGATCGGCCAGGGGCGGCGGCGAGGCTGCGTCCGGTAGGGTTGCGGTGAGCTGGGACTCGGAGATTTTGGCGGGAGTGCGCGGGCGTGAAGGATCCGAGCGGGCCGTCGTCTGGAGGAGACGGCGGCGTACAGCCCGCCCGTTTGCGTTGCCTCCGCCTGGGACAACGGGACGAGCCCGTCTGTTCGTGAGACGACGGTGGCCTCGTCTGTTCGCTGAGGCGGGGGGACAATTGCAAAAATAGCACTATACAGACGGGCTGAGTCGACGGGCTGTACTTGCCCTTACTCACCTCAGCGGCGTGGGCTGCTTTCGAGGAGCCGAGCCCTTGCCTGTTACGGTAGGCAAGGGTCACTGCGGCCCGCAATAAGCTGGGCCACACTTAATGGCCAGAACAATTCTTCTTTTCTAAAGACAGTGACGCTCTTCGCGACCATACATCGTGCTCCACCAAGAGTACATACACATGCTCTCGGCGAGTGGATATAGCTCAATCGATTCTATCCTTTTTTTTACAACGGGCAACCCGAATTTCATTCCCACGAGAACGAAATTACAAAGATTCAGCAGAGTTTTACTGTCCCCACTCCTACCCCCAACGGCCCACTCAGAAGCTACACAAAGGGCACCAACTGAGAAGGCTCAAAACAACCAGGCACAGAAGCATCTACGCCCTCCAACCAGCAGCCTTACCAGCCGCAGCAAAATCTAACAGAAACTAATGCAAAGACTAGCCAACTCCATTACACCCCATCCCAGGGCCAACCCCAACCAACTGAAGTT
>OAMR01000433.1:371021-383287 GCA_900205405.1 Echinochloa crus-galli | reverse complement strand
GTTCAAATGAATTTGGCCTGCAACCAGCTCCAGTTGCCCAAGCTACCAGGCTCCAGAGATATCTAGCCATAGAGCAATCAAAAAACAAATGAACAATGGTCTCATCCTTACTGCAGAAAAAACATCTCTTGTCCCCCTGCCAGTTCTTCTTCAGCAAATTATCTTTGGTTAAAATAGTATTTTGGTCTATCAGCCACATAAAAACCTCAATCGATTCTATCCTAAACATAGAATTATAATCAACGTTTCTTTATATACAAACACGAAGCTGGGACAATTCCATTCTGCAAAACTGTAATCTAAATATTCTATTCCACCGAGTCGTCTATGATGCCTCACGGATCACATGAGCAGTCATGCGTGATGGATATCGTGATTTGTGAAGGTGCGGGCGACGACAGAGCACGCGGAGATGGTGCAGGTACTGGACCGGCGGCAAGAGGGAGGCGTCGGCCGGTTTCGACGGCGTTGGTGTGGGCAGTTAGGGCATGTACAATTATTAGACAGTAAGTCGTCTGTAGAATCTCGAAGTGCACATACAGATATATGTACAGACAGGTCATACAATCCACAGATAAAGAGACCGTATGTAAACTGTTTAATGCTTTGTATTGAGTTTAAGATCAACTATAAATACATTTATGTATACCATTGTGTGGCTATGTAATGGAATAATACAAATTAAACATAAAAACATGATTACAATAATTGTGAAGAATCATTTTTTGTAATAACTATATTATATATTGTTAAAAATGGTTGTCCAAATGTTTATCTCGGATCCGGTGTTTCCTTTTCCTTCTCCAAATTACGTGAATAGTCAATTTTATCCCTCGCCTTATCTCTTTAGCGTCCTGGTTTTAGTCTCCTTGCAATCCCACCGCAAAAGCAAGCGGCGGCAGACTCGCGCTCCCCGGCAAGCACTCCCGCGGGGACTGGCGCACGCGGCACCTCCGGTGAGCTCCGGTGTCGGGGCACACGGAGGGCGGCGGCGCGCGGCGCTGAGGCCAGCGATGCAGGAGCGCCGCGTCGCGCCATCCTCTTTGCCGCTCCCCATCTCTCTCTCCCCCGGTGGCAAATCTCGCCGCCAAGCGGCGGCGCTCGCGGTGGCTCGGCTCTATCTCTTCAGGCGTTGCGGCCAGAGCTGCGATCGGCCAGGGGCGGCGGCGAGGCTGCGTCCGGTAGGGTTGCGGTGAGCTGGGACTCGGAGATTTTGGCGGGAGTGCGCGGGCGTGAAGGATCCGAGCGGGCCGTCGTCTGGAGGAGACGGCGGCGTACAGCCCGCCCGTTTGCGTTGCCTCCGCCTGGGACAACGGGACGAGCCCGTCTGTTCGTGAGACGACGGTGGCCTCGTCTGTTCGCTGAGGCGGGGGGACAATTGCAAAAATAGCACTATACAGACGGGCTGAGTCGACGGGCTGTACTTGCCCTTACTCACCTCAGCGGCGTGGGCTGCTTTCGAGGAGCCGAGCCCTTGCCTGTTACGGTAGGCAAGGGTCACTGCGGCCCGCAATAAGCTGGGCCACACTTAATGGCCAGGCCGTATTCCTGAATGAAATCAGACAAAAGCAACCCAAAGGAAAAAAAAATTCTGGAGTACAGCTAGAGACAGAACAGGAGACATCGAATGGGCCGAGCTGCATCCAACTGAAAACAGAAACAACTAAATACAGCCCGAAACGAACAACTGCCGGCCGGACGAAACAAAAATCAATTGGTGGCAGTAAAAAACGAACACTCGAGTGAGTGTTGTTTAGGAATTTCGAAAAAAGAAATAAAGTAAGGAGTAAATGTGCGACGTCCTATTTTGCTGAAGCACATCGCCAACCCAATAACATGCCAACTCACGCACACATAAAGCTGAGCAGCACCCTGTTGTTCCTTCTATTCCAACATTATATGCTAAATAAGTAATGTCAGGTACTCAAAGTAGGAAAGAAGTAGTTGAGCAAATTGTTTCGCACTCAATTAACATTATACGATGGATTAGCGTCTGGATCACAAACAAAAGCACATTTGTGTTTTTCTTCGCGCTCTCGGGTCAGTAACAAATGATTTTAGCAGGGAAGTAATATATTCATGAATGAAATAATAAAAAGAATGGGATTACATGAACGAACAAAGATTTGGAGTGTGTGTATGAACATGGTATGTTTTTCTAAAAAAAGAAAAGGTTGGCTTGGTGGCGTAGGCACCGAACCACCGTCGGTGCGCGCCTCGCAAGAGGCGAACTGTGTCTTGCTTCCAGTTGCGCTGCCCCAGCAAGCACCATCAGCCCCCACCGACACAGACACTTCGCCCACCTCCAGCAGCGCGCAAATATCACTACCAGAGTACGGTGCCACGTCCCTTTCGTTGACGCACAGAAAAATTCGCATGATTGATTGGGTGCATGCAAATGTTCATCCCATTCGGTACAAATATATATTCATCCACTTTTTGTTTTCCCCATATACAAATCTCACCGTTCTCGACAATAAAAGAATTGTTTGATTCATAAAGAATTCGTCGCACACGCGGCAACATGTGCGGCAGCACGGGCCGCCCGCATACAAAATCCCCTGCTCCACCGCCCAGACAGCATACCAGACCAGAGCACAAGAAAACAAACTCCTACCTGCAGGCAGAGCTCTCCAGTCTCCACCGACAGCGCGCGGGAGGCTGATCGGAGCTACTCCATACACAGCTCTCGCGAGATCCATGGCGCGGCTCACGCGACCGGCGGCGGCCGTGGCCGTCATGGCCGTCGTCATGGTGGTGGCGAGCGCGCCGGCCGCGCGGGCGGCCTCGCCGGCGGCGGCGGACGACGCGCCGGAGTACCGGAACCACACCGTCGGCGGCAAGGACGGGTGGTTCTTCAACGCCAAGACCAACGCCACCTCCGGGAACTACTCCGACTGGGCCAACGGCGAGACCTTCTACCTCGGCGACTACCTCAGTATGTGATCTCCTTCTTTCGGTGATTATTATTGCTTTGGTCAATTTGGTACCCTGCTTGTCCCGCTGTTCGTTCAGTGGCTGCTTGAACTCTTGAAACCTGAAAGCTTAAACCTGCAATGTGGTACTACTAGCTAGCATCCTCTAGGCCCATGAGTGTGTTCATCTTAATGCCTTGATTCCGTATTCCAAGTAATGAACTATATTAGTTTGTCTGGAGAAAGTAGGAGTTTGAATTCAAACTGGTACAAGCAGAGGTTAGTTTGCAAATGTTGAATGATGATGATGTCCTTAACAGTTGGTCAAATTAGAATCTAGGAGACCTGCATACAACAATGGATTACGAGAAGCTAAATAAGTAGTAGGAAATTAGAATTCAGATCCAGATCTGAGCACCAGTGTGGTCAAAATCAAGAAGCTGACATGCCACATGCTCCATGCACCCCCTAAACGGGAATCCTGTCTTGCACGTGCTGAACATTAAATTGGATGAGTTTTCTTATTCAATCATCTATAATCTATTACTTCAAAGTTCAAACTTTATTGCGGTAACTGCAGCAATTACCGGATTGAAAGCGGCTTTGAAATTCGTATATGTGCCATTTTTTTCTAGATGCAGAATAGAGCAGAGGATCCTGCCACAGTATAAGTAGCACTTTGCTGGGTGAATTCATCCTATCTTAATTTGTTGAATGCTGCAGAAACATTGTATCTATACTAAATCAAATTTGTATTTAGTCCAAATTATAACAAAATACTATACATTCAATTCATTCTGGTTATACTACAATGGAAAATTGAATCAAAGCTGACCTCTTTTTCCTCCCATGATTTAGTATTCAACACGAACGACAACTCGACGGTGGCCCAGACCACTAACGCCACCACCTACGGCCTCTGCGACGCCACCGACGACACGGAGACCTCCATCTACGGCGGCGGCGGCGGCGGGGGCGGTGGCCTCGAGGAGACCAACAACATCGCGATCGCGCTGACCTCGGAGGGACCCCAGTACTTCTTCTCCAACGCCGACGACGGCGCGCAGTGCCAGCAGGGGATGCGCTTCGAGATCAAGGTCGAGCACGGCCGGGGCCTGCCGCCGTCGATGAAGAACGCGCCCCCGGCCCCCAAGGAGCGTGTCCTCGCGCCGCCCCCGGCCGGGACGGCCTTCTCGGGCACCGGTGGGGTCGAGCCCGGGGACGGCGCCGGGGACAACGGCGGTGCGGGCAGGAGCGGTGCGAGCAGAGCGGCGGTGGCCGGCGGCCGGTTCTTCGAGGCGGCGGTCGCCGTGGTTCCGGCTGTTTTGGTTGCTGCCTGAGTTCACTTGGTGGGGTCCGGATGTCAGAGATAGGAGTTCTGCCATTGGTTGCTTGGATTTCTGAGAATGTATTTAATTTTATTTATGACCTGATTGATTTTGGTGGGCGATAAATTGATCATTGGTTACTAGTATTATTTTTCCTTTTTGCAACCATGATATTGATTTCTGCCATGGAGGATACGTTTCACATATAAGAAATACGTAGTAGGATCATGAATGCTACACAAAGACAGGAATATCCATAAACAAGCATGAAATTGCATAAAGCATCTAACATTATCCATGATAAAAAATGAGCTGAAATGACCTCCAAGTTAAAAAAAAAAGGTCCCATTTTAAGATCTTCTAAGGTTACTATGTCAACCTCTTAGAGTCTTACACTATGAACCTCCTTTGCTGTCCTTTTGTAACTTGACAGGCTTAAATGGAAATAGGAGTTCCTTTTTTTAAAAAAAAATACTACATTGCGCACCATATTTATAAGAGTGAATTTCCTAGTTGCCATTTTATAGTTTTTAAAATGCCATTAGAATTTTCCATTTCCCTCCAGTGACATTGTTCTAAATTTGAGTTTCCTTGGTGTCGAGCATGACTGGATGGTCCGGAGTCACCGTCGAGCTGAATCGCGGCTGACGTTTTCTTTGGGGGTCACGGTCTGGCTCACACCTCGCTGGCACCTCTCCGGCCGCGTCCCGCTCGACACTGTGAGCGCAGCTCGCATGCGATCTGCAATCGCGCGCCAAGGCTAGAATTGTGGGCACCGCATGCAGTAGATCACATCACGCGGTGGCGATTGTCGACTTAACGGAATACTTCACAGATTTTGACGGTAGTGGCAATCAAGAAAATGTAAATTTTAAATAGTGGCAGTGAAGGGATTTGATTTTTTCAATGGCAATCGCCCTGTTCGTTTGGCTGGTGGCTGGTGGCTGGCGCTGGTTTTTGCTGAGAGAAAAACACTGCTGGCTGGTTGGTGGCTGGTGGCTGGCGCTGGTTTTCACTGAGAGAAAAATACTGTTGGCTTGCTGGAAACAATCCAAACGAACATGGCAAATATGATAATCCATATAAACTTTAGTGGGAACGAGGGAATTTATTCTATTTATAATCACCATCCCATTTGCTCATTAGGGCAATAAAGGAAATAGTTGGTACAAGAAGTTCAGAAACAATTAATAAATCGACACTAGGAGCAAGTTCGTTTCAGAGTAGAGAAGATTAGCTCTGCTTATAAATGTGGATCATGGTGCCTAAACTTCACTTGTCGGAGGTAGCAATGTAACTACTACTGCGCTAAGATTTGGGATCCATGTACCTCAAGCTGCCATTAATCTCTATCTGTAGAATATATTTTTGACACTCTTGGTGCATGCACATCATGGCACCAATCTTGATGATGATGTTGTGCCTGATCGGCCAAGTCAATAACCTATTGGAGTTGTGGATATGACTGGGCGAGGCTGTAATTGGACTCAAGCTCGTAGATGAGCAGGTTTTTTCTAACATTATCACCAGTTGATGAAACCAACATGATTTGTAAGCTTTTTTTAGATAATGGATTAAAGATAATCCGGCCTTGACCAAAGGCTACGGCCAAAGTTTATAAACTAGCAGCACATCCGTCTGCTCACACACAGTTTTAAAACGAGGAAACCACCAAAAACGATAGAGAATTAAAAAGCAATTCTATTGCTAAATCTCCATCCATGGTGGGCGAAGTAATGCATTGCCAGGACCTCCAGTGACTGGCATGCCTTCTTTATTGCATCTCTTTCTTGTTCACGCCTCTGTAGCCGCGCCCAGAACCGGAGCCAGTATGTCCCTCTGAAGAGTACCTGCAAATAAGTTTTCGTTGGAGATTTGTCAAAAACCATCTCATTTCTACTGAGCCAAAGTGCCCAGCATAGAGCTGAGACACCGACTAACAATTGTGTAACATGTTATTAACACTACTAGGCGGTCTCAGATTAAAAGCTATTTGCACAGCTCTCCAGAGGAAACGTGCCATGTGGCAATAAAAAAAGAGATGCTGGATAGTTTCTTCCCTGGAGCAGAATGAACACAGCTTGATCTCGTTCCAATTCCTTTTAACTAAGTTATCCTTCGTTAAAACAATCCCTCATTTTAAGTACCATAAAAAACCTTGATTTTCAATGGTAATTTTAACTTCCAAATTTTGTTGTATCCCTGCGCATTAACATTTGTAATAAGCGCCATATACATCGATTGCACTGTAAACAACCCAGACTGTGTTAGATTCCATCTAAAATAGTCTGTCCTGTCACTCAGCTGAATATGACATATACGACTAACCAAGTTGTGCCACAAGTTTAAATCCTGTCCTACTAGTGCCCTACGAAAAGACACATTTAGAGGAACCCTAGACAAAACAGTAGCAACTGTATCACTTTTTTTCGTGACAATACCATACAGGAATGGGTACTGTTGTCTGAAAGTAAAATTACCTAACCATTTATCTTCTCAAAACCTGATTTGATGACCATCATTTAAATGGAAAGTACCCAGGTTGATAAAGGTTTGTTTTCGTTTCATCAACCCCGACCAAAAATGAGAATCCCCTGGTCTACGATCCACCTGTGTGATGGTGTGAGATCGTAAATATTTGTTTTTTAGTAATTGTTGCCACAGGCCATCCTCATTAATAAGGTTAAACAATCACTTGCTTAACAAACACTGATATGGATCTCTAGGTTTTTAATGCCTAACCCACCAGTTTCCTTAGGTTGGCACAGGATACTCCATTTGGCAAGTCTATATTTTCGCTTATGTTCATCAGATTGCCAAAAGAATCGTGATCTAAAGTAATCCAGCCGTTCCAACACCCCTTTTGGAATCTCAAAGAAAGAGAGCATAAACACTGCTAGGCTAGATAAGACAGAATTAATCAACACCAACCTACCACCTACAGACATATGCTTTCCTTTCCAGCTACTTAATTCTTCTCAAACTTATCCTCTATTACTTTCCAGTCAGAGTTACTTAATTTCCGATAATGCATCGGAATTCCAAGACACCTGAAAGGGTATGACCCGGACTGACACCCAAAAATCTCTGTATATAGCTGTTCACAGTCTTTAGCCTGACCGAAACAAAAAATCTCGCTCTTATGATAATTTATCTTGAGCCCAGATAATTGTTAGAATGCACATAACACTAGTTTCATATTTCTGGCTTTAACTATATCGTGATCCATAAAGAGAATTGTGTCATAAGCTTTCTGTAAGATGGAGAGACCTCCATCAACTAAATGCGGCACAACCCCTGAAATCTGACCACCTGCCTTTGCTCTATTAATTATAATTGCTAACATGTCAACAACAATATTAAAAAGAATGGGTGATAGTGGGTCGCCCTGCCTCAGCCCCTTCCAAGTCTGAAAATTCCGTCTAACCTGGTTATTTATTTTAATACCCACATGACCACCCTCGATGAAGTCCTGAATCCAACTATATGGCTCACTAGCCCGAGCTTCAAAATTAGGGCGGGATTGGTTCTCTTCTCTACCGCGCCTGGCCTGCATCCGAGAACTAGACCCCCCATGGCGAGGCCCAATACATGCAGGACATGTATGTTTGGTTAGTAGCTTCGTTATAGCAAGGCTCACTAGAGCATGTGATTGGTTGGATGCATGTCAGGGCCTCATAAGCAAATTTTGCTGCGCCAGCATGCTCACTGCGTCCACGCGATCTTGGCCCAGCGAAAACGCCAATTTTTCTCGTACCCGTGAAGCCCGGCCAAGAGAGGCCATTTGCACTGCACAGGCCAGGCTGGTTCAGTCAACCATACATGCATAGCCTGCATGCCAAGAGCCTAGTTGGCTTACATGCAGGCAACCGATCAACCCTTAATGAACATGGTGGTTGTGGATATCAATTTGACCGCTAGTGGAGTTTTTGGGCGTGTAGTTTTAGGTCCTCTAGATATACATGGACTATATAATGACAGAGAGTATATAACAGGCTAGCTAAAAGTTATAGAAACTTCAATATGGGCAATATACTAGGGTTGGGTGAGGGGGCCTATGCCCCCCTTCAATAGTACACATCCTTTTTTAGAAACAGTACACATCTCCCTCTAGTGCAATGAAATTTGTCCAATTGAATCAATGAAGATATTGTGTCCAATCCAATCAATAATGAAACTATTGCACCACACTGCGCTCTCTCTTTATGGTATTTTAGCGTTTGCAGGTACTATAGACCCACATCTACAACAACCCACGAAAACCTTATTAGGTGAAAAGTTGCTATGAATCACGGAATGACCTCACTTGTTGGTGGGTCACCGGGTCGTCTTCAATATTTATTGAATGAAACATATCCATCAATGAGAAATAATTTTAACGAGTGATAAACAACTTGCTTTACAGTATGCTAATAATAATCTTGACAGACGACGGACGTAATATCAACAATAATATTCAGTACCTACATGTTTGTCATCTCAACGAAGAAGATGTCTTCGTTTTGATGCTTGAGCGTATGGTAGCTACACTGTCACTGCCGCTGCCGCTTGTTGCAGCACCAGACTTGGGATGCAAGCGACCGACCGGTGGCATGAACGACAACACCGGCATGTTTGCTGGGAGGTTGGGCGGCGGTGCCTCCAGCCGCAGCACGTTGACCGCCTGTCTAATGCAGGGCCTCATGGTCCGGTCAGGGTGCGCACACCAGAGTCCAGTGAGCATCACACGCTCCATCTCCTCTCCCTCCAACTCTCCATTCATTAGCCTTGAGTCGGCCGCAGCGAGGATCTTTCCTTGGCTGTAATGTTCCCAGACCCACTGCACTAGGTGCATGGTGGCGTATTCTTCAGCATCTTCTACTACCATGATTGGTCGTCGGCTGCAGGCGATCTCAAGAAGAACAACGCCAAAGCTGTAGACATCAGATGTGGTGCTGGCACTGCCACTGAGCATGCACTCCGGATCCATGTAGGCATGTAGCCCATAGTGCCAGCGAGCGCAGTTGTGTGAGATTCTCGTTCATGGTCGACAAGCCTGGCGAGCCCGAAGTCACCAAGCTTGGCGTTGAAGGAAGCATCAAGCATGATATTGCTGGGCTTGATGTCACGGTGCAAGACACACTGCTCCCACTCCTGATGCAGGTACAAGAGTGCAGAACCTATTCCGAGCACAATCTCATGCCTAATAAACAAATAAAGCAGCAAGATGCAGGATTTATTAAATCTAGTAAAGCCTAAGAAAATGAGAGAGAGGATGATATGATAGTTAGAAAGTACCTAAGTTGCCATGACAGTACACTTTTCTGATTGTGAATGTGAGAGTGAAGACTTCCATTGGGCATGAGCTCGTAGACAAGCAAGAGCTCGCCGCCACCGTGGCACCAACCAATGAGCTGCACGAGGTTACGATGCCTCAGACGGCTTATAATTTTCACCTCAGAATTATATTCCTTCCTTCCCTGCTGGGAGCTCTTGGAAACTCTTTTTATGGCAACAGGAAGGTCCACATCTTTTAAGTATCCTTTATACACTGACCCGAATCCCCCTTCGCCGAGCTTCTCATCATCAGAGAGTGACCTGGTTGCAGTGGCCAGCTCACTGTATCGGAATTGTCTCGGCCCTGTTCCTTTGACGAATGACTCATCTTCGAGAGGATTGTCATAGAACACATGCTCTCTTGCCTTTATCCTGCGGCAGCGCAAGTGGAACCATACCAAGATGCTGATGCAGATGACAAAAGCAACAGAACCAGTGATTACACCGGCCACAAGCCCAAGCGACATCCTGGGGCGAGGTGATGGATCTTTTGCTTGGAACAACTCTGTACCACAATTATCATTAGGCATATCTAGGTATATCCTACGCGAGTGTTTCCTCACAAAAAGAAATAAAAACCACCCTGCGTGGGTGTATAAGACAGATAATGGGTTCTGGGATTCCACCGCTTCGAACATCTTGGAGGGTCCGAAACGAATTTAATTCATCTAAATTTGGAAATTCACCGAATCCCATATGAAATGAGACCAAAATTCATCCATTTCAGCGGGGACCGGGACCAATCTTTTTCGAATTGAATCCCAGATCCCTGAGCAATCATAAGATACCTCAAGCAAATTCCTAGCAAATACCAACCTGGTGGTCGTGCAATTGTCGACGGCGGCAATGGGGGCAGTGCTACGGTAATAGGTGTAGGAGATGGAATGATGTCGCCGAAGTTCTCACCAATCTTGTACGCCACGTTGCAGCTGTAGCCCTTGACGGCGCCATAGGTGCTGGTCGGACTTCAGATCAACAACTGCTCGACGAAGTAAGTTAGACACCTGGTGCACTCGCTGGTGTTGAGGTCCCTAGTGCACTGTGCCAGCCCAAATATCTCATGGGAGCCAGTGTATGGCTCACTCCATATCGCCCACCGTAGCTTGGAGACGGCGGCCTGCTCCGCTACCTGGGGCATTAGACTCCACAGTGTGGCGTTCAAGCTAGCCGTGTTGGCAGCCGAGTTGTCCGAGAAGTTGCGGAAAGTCTCGGACATGTCGGCTACGGAGAAGAAGGTCTCGTTGGAGTAGCGAAGCACGCAGACCATGTCAAAGGCCTTCATCTGTCGGCTGTACGGACAACTCAGCTCCACTGAGGTGGTTGCCGCATTGAGGCAGCTCTTGCATTCGGTCCAATTATGGTCGGCGTAGCACATAATGAGCGCAAACACGGCATCGGGTGCCCCGCCGGCAACACTGTAATTGAAGCCGTCGTTGGCAATGGCACCCGACTTGAGGTCACCCATGAGATTGACGAGGTTCACCTGGTACTGGCTGTGCACGGTGTAGTTGTTCGTAGTAGAGCAGGTGATGGCAGAGAGGGTCTGAATCTGGCGGCACCGAATCTATCAATGGGGCCCGAGGAACTGGCACCGGCAGCAGCAAACGACGAGACGACGGCCAGCAGGACGAGGACATGCCGCGGTGCCATGGTTAGCAGTGAAGGAGCAGTAGATTGTTTTCGTCTCTTTTTGTTGGTTCCGATAATTTCTTGGGCATTGATATCGTGGACGTGGAAAATGGAAAAGAAAAGTCTAGACTTTGGAATTCCCCGCGTTCCAACAAGTATAGGAGCTGTGTCTAACTTTGTGTTCTTCTGCAATCGATCGGCCAATGAAATGGTAGAATTTTTTCCAAGGAACAACCAATCAATCTTCTCCAGAAATTGGCAGGGAGCGAGAGCACAGACCCATCACTGCCATCTGTTGGATATTTTGGTTTGACCTCGGTCAACAACTAACCAACTTGTTAGTAGGGATTTCCATCTTCCCTAAAACTTAGACTCGGATCTTATCCCGAGTCCGTTTTTCGCCGTGATCGGGAGGCGAAACCTAAGCCTATTGGGCTCGACCCCCAGCCTACAGCGTGACCTATAAGTAGAGGGTCAACCCTCAGGGTTCCTCTCAACTTATTCAACTTAAGCAAAACTCGTGTTCTACACGTAGTCCACCCTACCGATATCTAAGCGCGCTGGAAGGCTCGGAAGCTCGAGCACCACGCCCCGGGCAGTGCCGGTGGAGACCCGAAGGCCGCCGCTACCCCGAGAAGACGCTCAAGGAGCGTCTACGCTACGTCCCCGACTCTACTCACGCCATCGACTTCGTGACAGCTTCATCGACGATAATGGACCCCACCGCCGCCGGTATAAGCCGAACTACCTCATGTTTATCCGCATTAGTTTAAGCTAGATGTGATCTTGTAAGACTAGAAGATCCTGTTTAAGAATGTTAAGCAAATGCAGATCGTTTTGATCTAACAATTGGTATCAGAGCCTAGATCTAGTCTACCTGGTTCATCTTTTGGTTCGGTTTAAGATTAAACACGAAGTGATGCCTAGATCTAGCATGTTTTTTAGTTGAGTTTTAATTAAGTCAGTAGCTTTCGCATGCTTAGATCTAGGCATCACTTCGTGTTTAATCTTAAACCGAACCAAAAGATGAACCAGGTAGACTAGATCTAGGCTAACTGATACCAATTGTTAGATCAAA
>OAMR01000433.1:345380-370047 GCA_900205405.1 Echinochloa crus-galli | reverse complement strand
GAGCACCACGCCCGGGGCAGTGCCGGTGGAGACCAGAAGGCCGCCGCTACCCCGAGAAGACGCTCAAGGAGCGTCTACGCTACGTCCCCGACTCTACTCACGCCATCGACTTCGTGACAGCTTCATCGACGATAATGGACCCCACCGCCGCCGGTATAAGCCGAACTACCTCATGTTTATCCGCATTAGTTTAAGCTAGATGTGATCTTGTAAGACTAGAAGATCCTGTTTAAGAATGTTAAGCAAATGCAGATCGTTTTGATCTAACAATTGGTATCAGAGCCTAGATCTAGTCTACCTGGTTCATCTTTTGGTTCGGTTTAAGATTAAACACGAAGTGATGCCTAGATCTAGCATGTTTTAGTTTAGTTTTAATTAAGTCAGTAGCTTTCGCATGCTTAGATCTATCGTTTTTCATCAAGTTTTAGTCAAGCTTTAAGTTAGTCAGTAAGTTAATGTGCTTAGATCTGTTAGTTCAGCAAGTTTTCTAAGCGCTCTTTATGTTCAAGTTTTAGATCAATAAGTTAGGGTTTCAAATCAGTAAGAAAAGTAAGAAGGATTGCAAAAAAAACACCGAATCGAAAATCACACACGCAAATCCGCAAACCCTAACCCTAAGATTAAGAACCCACCTTGGTCGCCAACCGAGGCTGGGGTTAAGGGCGCCGTCGCAGGACCATTCGACGGCCGCGCGCTCACCGCGAGGGGAGCGCGCGCGCCGGCGAAGGGCCCTAAGACAGCGCCGCTCAGATCCGGTCTCGACGGCCTAGCGAGCTTCAGGGAGCCGCCGCGGGGACCATTGAGGGCCGCACGCTCACCGCGAGGGGAGCGCGCGCGCCGGCGAAGGGCCCTAAGACTCCGCGCCGCTGAGCTGGGCCGCTGCGCGCGCACGTCTGCTGGGCTGCTGCTGCGCTGCGGCTGCCGCTGCTCGAGCGTCGCCAGGCCGAGCGCTGTGTTGCGCTGGCCCGCGGGCCGCGGAGTTAAGTTTTGGGCCAAAATTTTAAGTCTAAAGTCCATGTCACGAATTAGCTCCCCATTTTAAGATTTTCAGTACTGTTTTAGTCCAATTTTGCCCAAATTTGAGCTAAAATTTTCTGTTTAAGTTATTAGATTAATTTTAATTCTGTTTTCCAGTAAGTTTATTATTATTCTCAGTACATTTATTTTAAGATGTTGGTGTTGTAAATATTTAATCCACCACTATACTTTGAGATGCCTCTAAATAAATGGAACCACCGAGAAGTTTATTTAGAGTAAACTTGTGATTATTTCTGACCTCTGTTGTTTAATCACGAGTATTAAGATGAGTTTCGATTGTTTTCCCCACCGGTGATGCAATTTGTTGTTCATGCATGATTTTAATCAGACCACCGTAGGGTTATTATCATGTTTTAATTCATTTTTCATTGTATATGTTTACTAAGTTAAGTTTTCTTTAATTTTATTTCAGTTACTAATGTCAATGCTACGGCCTCCTTCCTGAACAACATTGAGCCGCTCAATGGAGCGAACTTTCATGACTGGAAAGGCAAGGTCATGACGTGCTTGGCATGGAATGATCTTGACATTGCACTAAGGGAGGATAAGCCTGCTGCAGGAGCCAGGTCTGCTCCAGTTGAGAAGTGGGAGAAGTCTGACCGCATGGCGCTCATGGTCATGATGCAGACTATCAGTGCTGGCATTAAGGGTGCCATCCTCAGTAAGAATGCTCAGGGGGTGGATCTGAATGCTAAGGAGTACCTTGCTAAGATTGAGGAGAACTTTAAGAGCTCGTCTAAAACTATAGCTAGTACGCTCATCATGAAGTTAGTGGGTTCTAAGTATAATGGTGAGTCTGGCGTAAGAGAGCACATCCTCAGTATGTGTGACATGGCTAACCGGCTTGATGAAATGAAGATGCCGATCTCTGAAGGTTTCCTTGTTCACTTCATCATGACATCACTTCCAGCACAGTTTGCTGCCTTTAAGATAAACTACAACACCAACAAGACTATTTGGTCTATCAGTGATTTGATTGGCTACTGTGTGGAAGAAGAAGAAAGGCTTAAGACTGAGAAAATGAAGGATGTTGTGAACATGGTTGGTAACCTCAGCATTTCAGGCACCAACAACGTCGTTTGGTCTATCAGTGAGTTGATCAGCTACTATGTGGAAGAAGAAGAAAGGCTTAAGACTGAGAAAATGAAGGATGTTGTGAACATGGTTGGTAACCTTAGCATTTCAGACACTCCTAAGAATCAGAATGAGTCAGGAAGCAGTAAGCAAGGCTAAAAGAAAAATAAGAAGAATGGGAACAAGAAGGTTGCTCCCAAGAACAACAACAACAACAAGTTCAAGCGCCAGAAGTCTAAGTCTGTGTCTGGCAAGATGTTGTGCTCCTTCTGCGAGTCTCCTAAGCATCTTCAGAAAGAATGTCCTGGTTTCAGGAATTGGCTGAAGGACAATGGTAAGTGTGATGTTGTTTCATTTATTGATGAGTTATTCTTAGCTGATTTTTCCCCTAATTAGCCTAGATCTAGTCTACTTGATTCATGGATTGACTCAGGTGCCACTGTGCACATTTCTAATTCATTACAGGCATTCCGTTCGATCCGAACTATAAGAAGGGGGGAGCGAAGCCTAAGAGTGGCTAATGGACATCCCGTTGATGTTGAAGGCGTTGGAAGCTTCGAGTTAGCGTTGCCAGGCGGCTTCCAACTAGTTTTAGATGATGTTCTTTTTGCTCCTAGTTTAAAGAGAAACCTTATTTCTTTTTCAGCTTTAGATGATTCGGGATATTTTTGTAAGTTTGGCAACAATCAGTGTGTGATTAAGTTTAATGGAATAAATGTGGGTCTTGCTATCAGGCAAGCCAAACTTTATATGCTCTCTCTTAATGATTCTGTGATGAATGTTAATCATGTATCGAATAAGCGTAAGCGTTTTAATGAGACATCTTCGAAATTGTGGCACTGTCGTTTAGGCCACATTTCGAGGGGGAGAATGGAACGTCTCATTAAAGATGAAATAATCGATCAGTTAGATTTCTCCGACTCAGACCGCTACATTGACTGCATTAAGGGAAAATATGCTAAGACAATTAAGAAAGGAGCCACTAGGAGCTCGGGCGTGTTAGAATTAATTCACACAGATATCTGTGGCCCGCTCTCAGTGACATCAGTAGATGGTTATGATTCATTTATAACATTTACTGACGATTACTCTCGCTATGGACATATCTACCCCATTCGTAAGCGTTCAGATGCGTTAGAAATCTTTAAGATTTATAAGCAAGAAGTTGAGAAACAGCACAACACTACCATTAAAGTTGTAAGATCAGATAGGGGTGGAGAATATTATGGCCTTACATTCAGCAAGGGACGGCTAGCCGGTCGCTCAACTAAGTTTGTAGAGACCAGACAGGCTGTGTTCTTAGAAGATTCAGGAATTAGTGGAACATAGAGGGATATAAGTCTCGAAGAACTACGAGTTGAGCTTCCCGATTCAGTAATTCCAGAGCCTACGATGGTATTTCAGTTTGTACCACCAGTTATTCCTCCAGTAAGCAGCACTGTGACAACTACAGGGACTCCGCCAGTTTCAGAGGTTTAGGCGCCAGTCCTAGAGGCTCAGGCGCAACCTGTGCCATTAGCACAGCCTCAACCCAATCCTGAACCAATTGAACCTTTGAGAAGGTCAACTCGGACCAGGAGACGGGCTCTTCCTGACATATATGAGACATACTTAAGTGAAGTAAGATAAACTACAACACCAACAAGACTATTTGGTCTATCAGTGATTTGATTGGCTACTGTGTGGAAGAAGAAGAAAGGCTTAAGACTGAGAAAATGAAGGATGTTGTGAACATGGTTGGTAACCTTAGCATTTCAGACACTCCTAAGAAAGATGGAGTCAAACCAGTAGGTTGTAAATGGGTCTACAAGACGAAATGTGATTCCAAAGGGAAGGTCGAACGATTCAAAGCTAGGCTCGTAGCTAAGGGGTTTACACAGAAAGCGGGAATCGATTATAACGAAACCTTCTCTCCAGTGTCTACCAAAGATTCTTTCAGAATAGTCATGGCTCTTGCTGCTCATTTTGATCTAGAGTTACATCAGATGGATGTTAAGACTGCATTCCTTAATGGTGATTTAGATGAGACTATTTATATGGCTCAACCGGAAGGTTTTGCTGTTAAAGGTAAGGAACATATGGTATGCAGATTAAGGAAGTCCATTTATGGACTTAAGCAGGCGTCCAGACAGTGGAACCTTAAATTCGATGAGATCATTAAGAGATTCGGATTTAGGGAAAATGATGCAGATAGGTGCATCTACATTAAGGAAAAGGGTGGTAAATTAATAATCCTAGTACTATATGTCGACGACATATTGTTAGCATGCAACGATAAGAATATGTTGTGTGAAACTAAGAAATTCTTCTCATCTCATTTTGATATGAAAGATCTCGGTGAAGCCTCGTATGTACTTGGCATTGAGATACACCGAGACAGAGCCCGAGGAGTACTAGGATTGTCTCAGAAAGCCTGCATTGAGAAAATACTTAAGAGATATAACCTTGATAAGTGTAGCGCATCACCTGTTCCGTTACAAAAAGGCGATAAATTGAATGGAAGTCAGTGCCCTAAGAATGAGTTAGAAAGAAGTAAGATGCACGATATTCCATATGCACCAGCTGTTGGCAGCTTGATGTACGCACAAGTCTGTACGCGTCCGGACTTGGCATTTACAGCCGGAGTACTTAGTGGATATGAGTCTAAGCCAGGATGGGCTCATTGGGTAGGTGTCAAGAAGGCATTAAGATACTGCCAGGACACCAAACACTAAATGCTTACATATAAGAGATCAGATAACCTCGAGGTTGAATGTTACACTGATGCTGACCTTGCTGGTGATGAAGATGACAGGAAGTCTACTTCCGGTTATGTATTCACATTAGCAGGGGGTGCAATTTCATGGCGTAGCGGTAAGCAGAGTGTAACGGCTGCATCTACGATGCAAGCTGAATTTATAGCGTGTTATGATGCCACGGGACATGCAGTGTGGCTTAAGAATTTTATACCGGCATTAAGAATTGTGGATAGTATCTCGAGACCTATCACAATGCACTGCGACAATCAGTCCGCAGTTTTCTTTTGCGCAAACGATAAAATAAGTAGTGCTTCTAAGCACATTGATCTTAAGTATCGTGTCGTGAAAGATAAAAACCGGGACAATACTATTAAGATTGTACATATAAGTACTACTGAGAATATAGCGGATCCGCTTACAAAAGGTCTACCACCGCACCTCTTTCAGAAGCATGTCCTAGGCATGGGTCTGGTGGGTAGCCTGGATCAAGTCCCGGTTCAGGACCATTAATCTCCCCAAATAAGTGTAATAGTTCTGACAAAGTTTGTTAGTAAGACTATGGGTAATGTTGTCCCAGTATTTTTTGGCGGAATTAGCTGTTATACTGTGCCTTTCCCCTTCTGTCCGCATTCTGGACCATTGTTTATATCATCTGTTGCTGTCATGGTATTTTGGTCTGGTCGGTTCATCGCAATGCATTGCGACATAAGGGGGAGAATGTTGGATATTTTGGTTTGACCTCGGTCAACAACTAACCAACTTGTTATTAGGGATTTCCATCTTCCCTAAACCTCAGACTCGGATCTTATCCCGAGTCCGTTTTTCGCCGTGATCGGGAGGCGAAACCTAAGCCCATTGGGCTCGGACCCCAGCCTACAGCGCGACCTATAAGTAGAGGGTCAACCCTCAGGGTTCCTCTCAACTTATTCTACCAAAGCAAAACTCGTGTTCTACACGTAGTCCACCCTACCGATCTCTAAGCGTGCTGGAAGGCTCGGAAGCTCGAGCACCATGCCCGGGGCAGTGCCGGTGGAGACCCAAAGGCCGCCGCTACCCCGAGAAGACGCTCAAGGAGCGTCTACGCTACGTCCCCGACTCTACTCAAGCCATCGACTTCGTGACAGCTTCACCGACGACAATGGACCCCACCGCCGCCGGTATAAGCCGAACTACCTCATATTTATCCGCATTAGTTTAAACTAGATGTGATCTTGTAAGACTAGATGATCCTGTTTAAGAATGTTAAGCAAATGCAGATCGTTTTGATCTAACACCATCACCTCTACGTAAATCAAAACGCCTATATGCTTCAACTGCCCCGGTCAACACGCTGTCGAGTTGCTTTAAGCCGTCAGGAAACTCATTTTATTTTAAAGATAACTATAGCACATATATCTGGGCGTTCCTACCGGTGAATGTAACATCGTGAATGAAGACACACGGGAGCCATGGACACCGTTGATTCCATATCTGGGCGTTCCTACCGGTGAATGTAACATCGTGAATGAAGACACACGGGAGCCATGGACACCGTTGATTCCATATCTGGGCGTTCCTACCGGTGAATGTAACATCGTGAATGAAGACACACGGGAGCCATGGACACCGTTGATTCCACGTTCGATGAGGACCTAACAAGAAGGGGAGATTCTAGATAGACGCATACAGGAATAAACTCTCGCATACAGGGGGCACATATAATAGAACGTACCCATCAATGGGAAATCATTTAGAGAACTAACTATTGCATCTTCAAAATAAACAACCCGCTTTACAGGATCCTCTTAATAATTTTGAGCAAACAATGTAATACTAGGAATATATAATAATCAGCAATATTCAGTACTACAAGATTTGTCATCTCGACATGGAAGACGTCCTGCTCTTGATGCTTGAATATGTGGTGCCTGCACTGCCACCGCTACTGTTACCCGTCTCTACACCAGATTGAGGCTGCAAGTGACTGACCGGAAGCATGAATGATGCCACCGGCATGATACTTGATTTATGCTATCTGTAATACAGCGAAGATTTTAACACTAAGTTTACATTGGTTTCATACATTTTCATCTCCACGATAACTATATTTTCAGTATGGTTTCAATAAGAATTAAAACAAAAGAAAATAAAAGAAATATTGGAAAATAAGAGCAAAACGTGGCAAGCCGTACCTGATACTAAAGGGGTTGTTCTTCAACGCGTACTAAAAGTCGTTGGCCCCGGTCCTCGTGCCGCCATTAGTACTGTTGGGGTACTAAATGGCACTCAACGGTGGTGTACTTGAGGCCCACTTTTTAGTGCCGGCTCAATATGCGGCCGGTACTAAAGCCACGGAAGAATATGTAGTTCTTACTTTAGTAGGTCAGTATTTATACTATCGATATCTTCATATGGGGTCCTTGACTTTTGGGGTCCGGGGCGGTCGCCCCGCCTGCACTGGCCTAGGGCCGGCCCTGGTTGATATTACGGTGCTTCGATTATAATTGTTCACGGGTTGTTCATTATTTAAGGATCTTTATGGTTTTTTCATAACATTATTATGCTGAGCCTTTCTGTTGCTTAGGCAGTACATATAATACCATGTGTTCATCAATATATAGCAGGCTCTAGAGACGAATGTGTGTTACATGGCCTGATTTTGGGACAATTTGTCCACCAAAATGTTAGTGAAGCCTCCCAAGAAATCTTGGGAAATATTAACAGTCTCGTGCGCAACTGCTTGCCAGCACAAAGCCCGTTTGCTGTAGGTGGGCCCTTGCCTCTCTTCAACACTTGTATGGAGTCCAAATTGCATCTTTGGACTGCAGCATCTGTCGAATAAAACATATCCATCAATGAGAAATCATTTTGATATATATGAATATTGCAACTGCAAAATAAACAACTTGCTTTATAGTATGCTAATAATAATCTTGAGCAAACATAGGGCCTGTTTAATTTGGCTCCCCGGCATAGTCTGCCACACCACTGTAGCGTGGCGGTTGTGGCGAGGAGAATCGCCGCCACAGCACGGTGGCGTGGCGTGACGTGGCCAGAAGCCAAACAGGCCCATAGTAATACCAGGAACTCATTACAATTAGCAATAATATTCAGTACGTAGCTTTGTCATCTCAGCAAAAAAGATGTCTTCGTTTTTATGCTTGAGCGTGTGGTACCTCAGTACCTGGACTGCCGCCGCTGCCGCTTGTTGCAGCCCTAGACTCATGCTGCAACCGACCGACCGGTGGCGTGAAACGACGCCATCGGCATGTTCGCTGGGAGGCGCAGAACTGGTGCCTTCAGCCGCAACACATTGACCACCTATCTAATGGAGGGCCTCATGGTCCGGTCAGGGTGCGCACACCAGAGTCCAGTGAGCATCCCTATTAAACTCCATATTCATGGTGCGCACACGCTCCATCTCCTGCCTATTCAACTCTTCGTTCGGCTTTGTTTGGAAAATAGAGTGTTGAAGAGTATTGAGGGGGATTGGGAGGGATTGATGAAGATTTTGACTTATAGGGGAAATTGCTCCACTCCAAACCCCTCCAATCCACTCCAAACTTCGTTTCCCAAACAAAGCCTTCATCAGCCTTGAGTCGCCCGCAGCGAGGATCCTTCCTTGGCTTTAATGTACCCAGACCCACTGCACTAAGTGCATGGCGTATTCTTCGCCATCTTCTACTACCACGTTTGGTCGTCGGCTGCAAGCGATCTCAAAAAGAATGACTCCAAAACTGTAGACATCGGATGCGGTGCTGGCACTGCCACCGAGCATGCACTCTAGATTCATGTAGCCCATAGTGCCAGCGAGCGCAATTGTGTGAGATTCTCGTTCATGGTCGACAAGCCTGGCAAGCCCGAAGTTACCAAGCTTGGCGTTGAAAGGAGCATCAAGCATGATATTGATGGGCTTGATGTCACGGTGCAAGACGCGTTGCTCCCATTCCTGATGCAGGTACAATAAGAGTGCAGAACCTATTCCAAGCACAATCTCATGCCTATACAAATAAAGCAGCATGATGCAGCATTTAATAAATCCAGTAGAGCTCGAGAAGATGAGAGAGGATGATATGATAGTTAGAAAGTACCTAAGTTGCCATGACAGTACACTGTTCTGATTGTGAATGTGAGAGTGAAGACTTCTGTTGGGCATGGCCTCATAGACAAGCAAGAACTCGTCGCCACCATGGCACCAACCAATGAGCTGCACGAGGTTATGATGGCTCAGACGGCTTACAATTTTCACCTCATAACAGGAACACATCTAGTCCATACTCTCTTGCCTTCCTAGTTATAAATCCACAAAAGTGGTAAAAAAGAATTTGGAGGTGGTCTGCGCGTGGACCGCTAGAGGCTCAAGTCGCTAAGACGAGGCTAGCTTTGACCTGGAGTGTTACATGCGTATTGGATGGGAGCAGGGGCCTTGGACACACTAGCTACTGACTCCATTGCCAAGTTGTAATCACTGGTTCAAGCTCCCCTAGAGAGTAAGGAGTCACCCTTGATCCCTCTTCTCATCAGCAGTAAGAGTCACGGAGCCACGGAAACCTTCCCACCAAATTCTTTGCCCTCCGTAGATGGAGTAACAGGCGCGCACTACCACGCCTGGCAAGTTCCCTCGGCAGGGAGGGTTTATTATGCCGGTCTCTCTCCAGTTTACTTATCAGTTTGGAATCTTTTTTTTTGAAGACAACTTATCAGTTTGGAATCAAAGACGAGAGGAAAAACACAATTGCTGAAGCGTAGTAATATTCTAGGATTCGGCCCAATATGTAAGTTTCTTGCGTGTTCTGTGGCCTGGAAAACTAGAAGGCCCACATCCATGTAGCCCGTTAGATGCAATGACTGAGCTCTCGAAGGCCTACAAGCCCGTGGTTCCCAAAGTGCTGTCCGACCTGTTCTTTCTTTACCGGGGGCCACCACCGGAACTAGGCGAGCCAGCTTGGCTCGTTTTAGCTCGGCTCGTTCTGGCTCGTTAGTCAAACGAGCCAGCTCAGCTCGGCTTGGCTCGTTAAGGAAACAAGCAAAAATACTGACTCAGCTCGGCTCGGCTCGTTAAGCTCGCGAGCTGGCTCGTTAAGCTCGTAAGCTAGATATAAATTCAAATTTGTCACAACAATATATATGAAATAAAAAATTATAGTAATTATATGGTTTTAATAATTTCAAAATCTACTTTACCACCATACTATAATAATAAAATATAATCATAACATCTTCTAGAACCATATAAATAATGTATACATGTTATAATTATTTAATAATTTATTCAATATTCTATTAAGCCTTCTAGCTCGTTTGGCTCGCGAGCTGCCTCGAGTTAGCTCGTTAACCAAACGAGCAAAAATAGCTGCTCGGCTCGTTAAAAAAAACATCAAGTCGAACCGAGCCGAGCCAGCTCACGAGTTCCGAGCTTTTGGTCCAGCCCTAACCGGAACGAACGAAGCATGGTGCCGCGGCACTGCAGCTTCTCAGACCCAAATACAATCAGGCGTTCCTTCGTAGGCCATTAGCAATATGTCTTGGATGGAGATCTGAGAACGATATCATTTATGGTTGAATTATCAGAAGTCTGCCTACACATTGGCGAGCACAAGAACTGTTTATATTAACGTGGCAGCTAGCATAACGATAAACTGACAGGAATTTGCAGGCTAGTTTGGATCCTTATATATCATGTACTTTGCTCCCACACGTCTAAGGAAAAATGTACCAGAAGACAACCACGAGAAATAATGGACATCATCTTTAAGGATCTACAAATGTTTTTCATAAAAGTTAGCCCAATGGCTTAGAACTCGAAAGGGTTAAAAATGGCAAGTAGATATACTGAAAAGCTAGAATCGGATGGCAGATCCGCAGAAGCAGAATGCATCTATTTCTGTTTCAGTATAGGGTTCCTTTGGATTGAAAGCCGCCACATGCCCGCGAATCAGAGCTTTCGTGCGCCAAAGCTGATCATTAGTTATGTTTCTTGCCACCAACGCCGTGGTTCTTAGTTATGTTTCTTGTCGAATCACAGGTGAACCATGGCCAGCAGAATAATTCCGATGACCCAAAAGGCCCTCTGTTCATAAAAAGGCAATTGAAGATCCTTGTAAATAAACCGTTGTAGAGCATCTGAGATGTGTACATACTAGATGAAAGCTTAGTTTGGACAAAGCACGGCAAATGGAATTATGCACTTTTTGCACTTTTGCTTTGTTGACAGCATGTTGCCCAGCGCTTAACATTTTTCCACAGTCTCACAATGATTACAGGATCTATCAAGTATTCAAGTCATTGTGGGAGACCAAATGTAAAAAAAGGAAAAATAAACAGCAGCAGGTCATCTGATTCACATAACCAGCTGTGCTGCAATTGCAGTCCGACAAAATACATGCATAAATGCCAATGTTTTGCTAGTAAATATAAATTTCTGGCAACAAAGACTTATTCTAAATCTATACTCTCTAATATCTGTGGAGTGTGATAGATGCATTTGGAATTGCTGCAGTTACATGTGAAATGACCTTCTACTCTGTACAAGTTTTCCCATGAACCCAGTATCACAATTATGTTCTCAGAGTGGAGGTGCAAATGTACAAAAAAATTCGAAGCCTCCGCACCTTTGACTCTTGAAATTGAAAATCAGAGCTTCTTCACTGTTTCTTCCACTGCACGTTCATAGTACCTCATCCTCTGTGTAGCTTCTACTGCACGGTCAAAATCCTTCTTGTCAAATGCTTCCTGGAAGGAATGAGACCAGGTTTCAAGTTTTTTCTTAACCTGAAAAAAGGTATAAAAACTTAGCCCATAAATCATTAAAACATAATCATGCTCCCTTGTTAAGACATGTTTAACTTTATTCAGAGATCAGAAGAACCTGAGATTGGATCTTCTCCAGGGTTTCAGAATCACTGGCATCATTAACAGCTTCACGTATCTCCATCATCTGTACGTTATGTGCATCATGTATTGTTAGATTGCGTTTTTTTATTAATTTATATAAAAAATTCTTCATTTTGCTTGGGAGTTACTGGAATAAGATGTATAAAAAGAAACCAGTTGTATTGCTGCTGTCTTCATCTCAATCCAGAGTTTGTTCATCTTGTTTTATAAAAAATTGACTGTGTGAACACCATTGCAGTATGTTTACATTGCAATGTTTGTTCACAGTTGCCGACAGGATATATGAAACGAGAAGGATGACGACTATATTCACTGCATGCCAAAATGCCAATATGAACGAAATTACCTCCATAAGAAGTTCTGGGTCATTGATAGTTTTTTCTTCATCAACATGTATTCCTTCAAGTTTTAACTGCCAACAAGTTAGTACAGATGAGAACCTTCAAAATATGAGGAAAATGTTCATGTTTATTTCTGGTGGATAAACTTCCAATAGAGAAAAGGACATGATGCAATGACAGCATCACCACTAGCAACACACCCAGCATAAGTTGCAATTATTTATTATTTCTTTTCATGTAAACAAAGCATTATTGTATTAAATAAATTAAA
Source organism: Echinochloa crus-galli (assembly GCA_900205405.1). NCBI lineage: Eukaryota > Viridiplantae > Streptophyta > Magnoliopsida > Poales > Poaceae > Echinochloa > Echinochloa crus-galli. Next base: position 357,712 of record OAMR01000433.1, on the reverse strand, counting down.
AAGAGATGATTCCAAGGGTATGTGATTCACGATTCCACATTACTGAAACTTTAAGCACTACTGGATGAACTCACCAGGTATAATGCCCTGTATAAAGGTTTGGTAAGTGTGCGGTACGCATCAATGACAAGCGCTGATTGCTCCGCAGCATAGCCTCTCTCTTTCTAAATAATAAGTAAACCATATCAGAAGTGACTTAGAGAGGTTAACATAAAGTATTGGTACACACGATCGGTATATGAATGCCAAGTAGAAACCTCAGATTTCGAGTGAACCAGATCAGGATGTAACTTCTTCTGCCATTCCTTGTACCTCCCTTCCAAGTTATTATCTTTTATGTTATATTCTCTTTTTCTGAGAAATCAACAAGAAAAAACAATCGGCATCATATGTCAGTTATGTAGGATAGGGAACATCACTTGTAGAAGTAAAATTGGCAGAATCTTAAAACATATTGGAGTTTCATTTTCTATTAATAAGCATAGAAATTTGCTTGCTAAGAAAACACAATTTTCTGAACTAACCACCAGATAAATGAATTAGAACTGTGGTACTCACAATAACTAATAACAAAAAAAGCACCTCTGCCAAGAATGCCATCTAAACCTTCAATGGTGTTTGGTTCCGCCGTTTTAAATACAGAGGAATACTGTCAAAATATCATCTTGTGGGTGACATTAATCTCTTCCATCGAAATAATAAAACGAGTATTACCTATGCCTAAAAGTTTCGTCTGTCAAGCCGTGACAAAACCAGAATTCTGTACCCGTTTTGGATTGAAAGTAGGGAAAAATGGTGCAAAACCAGGGGAAATACTAACGAACCCGCAAAACAGAGTATCCTGCACCCAGGCCGCTGCAAATCGGTGGAGGGGCGCTGGAATGAGACTTGAACCACATGAATTTTATTTATTACTAACATACCACCAGAACATGCATACACTTTTGTTTAGAAACAAATCTACACTGTCTTCAAAGTATTTCAACTGTACCGGGCATAGTAAAAAGTTGTTACCGCTTGTAAAGAACCTACATGTAAGCATGCATACATAATGTCCCAATTCTTTTAAATTCCAGCTATCCCTTCAGTTCCCAAGCTTAATCATGTGTTAGCTTAGAAACAACATGACATGTATGGCGAGTGAGTACAAAAGCTACATAGGGCGATAGAAACGTTATATGTTGTGTTGGTGCTGGCTTGCTGTTTATTACTTGGTAGTTGTGCGGAGAAATGACCAGACATCAGTTATACTTGCTAAACTGGGTTTTATGTGAGACAGTATTCGTCGACGTGGGACAGATATAAAAATTGAAGATGAGATCCATTATATGGTACATGATCCCTTACATAAATATTTTTTCTAAATGTAATGATAGTAACTGAATATAAATAAATATAAATAAATATGTTAAGTTAAAATTTTATTGGGGTTCTACTGAACGTGTATAAATCTAGCGAATGCAACAAAAATATGTGATGGTAGAAATAGAAAAACTCCACGAGCTTTAAAATACAATTAGTATTTCACCGTAGCATCGCACGGGCATTTTGCTAGTATATTAAAAGACATGTTTTGGATTAGAGGGGGTAGTAGATGAATCATAGCCACACATGAGTAAAGTTCCAAGCATCCATGGACACAAAATCCATTACTGATTCCCATGATTTCTATTGCAGAGCATATCAGGGCACACAAAAACTACATGGAACCAAAGGCTGCAACTCTACTCTGCAGTGCAAACATTAAAATTCCAGGTACTAGTACGCTATTTTTTTTTAAAAAAAAGTATTAGTACGCTAGTGTTACTATTACCGCGAGCCTTCGTTGATCCACAAACAACGAACACAGATTCCAAAGACATCACACGATTCACATTCAAACCCAAACTTAGGATTAAATCTATTAGCGTGTAATTGGCCACAGAAATACAATTCAAAAGTTGGAGATCCGCCAAGCAACTCACAGGCCAAAGATTTGGAAGTAGTCGACGGCGGGGTCGACGGGCTGCACGCTCCCACACGACCCGCAGGAGAGGAACGCGCCCTTCGCTCCGCAGCTCCAGCACACGCCCCCGCCGCCGCCGCTTCCACCTCCCGCATGGCTCGACAGACCCCGAGAGGGCGCCCCGATGGAGCCCGAGAGACTCCGGGAGCGGGGGCAGGAGGTGGAGCCGGTCGAGGAAGACGGGCCCGGGCACAAGGCGCACCGGGGTCGCCGCACGCGACGACTAGCAGCGGCGGCGGCGGCGAGGTGGAGACGGAGCGCTCCGGCTCCACGGCGCCACATGGTCTTCTGGTGGTGCGTGGGTTCAGCTTCCGCGCCGCGGCGGCAGGGGCCCCGGGGTGGTGGCGTTCGGCTTCCGCGGTTACGGGCTGGCGGCGGTGATGGAGCACGGCGCCACGGCGGCGCCAGGTGGACGGGGGCGTCTCCGCTCGGCGGCGGCGCGGCTGGAGGGGCGGCGGGTCGGGCCTGTGTGGCGAAAGGGCGTCGCGTGGATGCGGAGCGGCCCAGCGGGTGTCCTCGGCGCGGGTCGGGGCAGCGGCTGAGCAGGCCGAGCTGACGTGGGTAGGGCGTGCTTGAGCAGGCCGCTGCTCCGCCGTTTCTTCGGCTTGGGCCTTTAAAATGTACAGTAACTAGTAAATTTTTTTTAGCAAATCCACCCAGGGTAAAAGTGGATCGGAGTGGAGCGGATAATACCTTTTCGATATCTTGACTACTTTTTCATTGGATGCGGAGCGGAACGTATATTACGCAGATTCGGATATGGATGCGTATTTTTTCGCATGTCAGAAATGGTGAGGATTTGGATGGAGTCGGTGCGAAAGCAAATTAGAATAGACCGATAACATATTCTTACGTGTAGTTTTCTATAATGGTTAATATTTTCTAAACCAAATCCTCAAAGCAGTATTGTAGAATGAAAAATACTACTGATCAGCTGCATGTTATCCCTTGAGGCCGAACGGGTAGAGCCGTGGTCTGGCGTGGCTAGTGTTCCAGATGTGCATAAGATTCCAATCAACCGCCATGTATTCAGTGTTTACCAATTTACATGCACGTAATGTATATAGCTGATAGCTTGCGGGATATCATACAAAATATTATGTATACAAAATATTATAAGTCTCGGATTATCTAGGTTTAATTTTCATCAGATTTTGCTAAAATCATATCTTACTCTGCATCTGCATACAATCAAATTCGAATTATCTATATCCATATGGATATCAAAAACTCTTCCAGTATCCTTCTGGTCCTATCGGGCAACTAGCGGCCGCACAACACTTAATTTCGTCTCGATCAGACGCCTTTGTAATGCAGGTTAATGTCCTTTTGCGCTGCAGTACGTATGTAATTGGTAACTGGGCTAGTGACTAAGTGTGCTACTAATTGGTGATTAGGAGCCCCACTTGACCTGTGCAGTCGCGCCGAATGCACCATGCAATCTACGGGGGGTTAGTACGGCGCGCGTCTGTTGCAAGCCGTACGTGTTTGATGAGTTCGGATCATGCAGGGCCGCAGGGGCGGTTTGCTTGCCCTTAATTCTGTTTCTCGCTTTAATTCACCCAGCAGTACTCCTACCTATGATTATGATTTTGAGGCCCCGGTACGAGCACAAAATGGGCTCTAGCCCTATACTTGACCACGCACTGAGGTCGACATCTCCATGGCCGCATGTACCCAACGGAATCTTGGTCATTCCCGCCTTGGTCATTCCCCTCGTGTGGCCATGATGATAGATAGTGATGGCCAATGGCCATGCATGCTTGTCGAGCATGGCTGCGCTCCCGCATCCTCAACTTTTTATTGAGAAGTAGATGCGACTGCAACCTAATTCAAAAACCAACCGTTCGAAGTTGGCCTCCATTATTCAGACAAAAAATAACGGCCGAGTGGAGATTTGTTCAACATCGAAGATGCTGAGATCGTACTCCCTCCGTTTTTTATTAGGCCAGTCTCACTGGGGTTTCATGGAAGATTTTATTGTACTAGCATGAACGCACGTGCGGCACGCACGTTTATTGATGACACATATATACTAAAACAATATCACTTGAGTGGACCATGGTAAACAGACCAGTCGTGCGAAACGTTTTTAAAAACACTTATCTCTTATGTATAGAGAGCTTTAGATATTCTCAAATGTAGACGCACATCTTCTTTGAGATAGTTGGTCTTTATTTATATGGAAAAGACTCTCCAATCTTTTGTTTATTAGCAATACAGGATAATTGTGTATAAACGTGGTTACAAATGTGGGTATATCATTAGCAGGTGGGTATGGGTAGAGTTTTTGGTGAAAAAAGTTTCACATTTTACACCGTTTTCCCACACTAGTAGGTGCACGTGCCGCGCGCGTGTATTAGAAAAACATAGTAAACAAGAATGTTATCTTTTCAAATTGGATTGAATTCCATATTCTTACGTTCTAAATATTTCAAAACAAAGTATTCTAAATATTTTAAATAAGTTAAATTCTATAAATTTTATAATTTCTTAAAATTCTAATCAAAACATGACAGTAATTTAATGGATGAACAGTATGAAACAAAATAAACATGTAAGTTATATATCCAATACAAAGAAATATAGGTAGGATTGCTCATTACATAGGTAAATAAAAAAGAAAAAATAATATCTTTCGCTATAAGTTGGACATTAGGAAAGCAAATGACACAACTCACCCGGATGAAATCCCTGAGGATAGTGATTGATGGTATAGAGTTTTGATAGAAAACAGGTATCCAAAATATACCAAAAGAAAGAAGAGAAACTCGAGCCTTGTTTCCCGAGAGAGACTGCCATCTCTCTGGACTGGAGTCTTATAGTCGACAGCTCTATGTGGACTTTTCCAAGCCACAGTGGTCTTAGCTCTCACACCTAGCAATATTTTCATCGGAAAACTTTTAGTAGAAACTAATGAAACAGGAACTTCTTTACGCATACCGCAGGTCAAACATACTCAATGTTGTAGCCAAGGGAAACTTCATACTTCATGGAACAACTGCTTCTAGACCGCGACATGCACGTTCAATAAAAAAGAGGTCTTCAATTAAAAATAAGATTGCATAACATATTTAGAAGATACATAAAATCTTATAATTACACAATAATCATTTATGATACGTAGCGTTGAAAGAAAATTGCAATTGAAAGCTTGGTATGCAGTGTTGAAAATATTTTTTGTTTGTAACTGAAGTACACAACAGGTTACGTGGAATAGTTATGTGCTAATACATGATTATTTGTTCAAATTACTATAGATTTTTTTGAAAGAAAATCAATTTAGATATGAAGAAGTAAGACCAACTCCAACAACCTCGGTAAATAGCCCGGGCTCGGTAAAAAAATAAAAACATCGATGTTGACCATTCCAACAGCTGCGCCATCTTCCCCGCTTGCTACCTGCGTCGCCATCCCGTCGCGCTCGCTCGGCAAATTTGTCGAGGCCATCGCCCTCGCCATCCCCTTCCTCCCGCGCTTCCCTCTCCCTCTTGCGCCCTCCCCTGCTTTTTCCCGCACTTTGCCGCGCTCCACCTCCTCGCAGCGCACGTGCGCCGTCGCCTATGGCTCAAGCTCGACACCGACCTGCTGTTTCCCCCACCAAATCACCGCAAATCTCTGTCGAATTAATGCCGGCGGGACGGATCAAAGAGGACGGCGTAGGAATCGTTGACGAGACGGAGCGCGACCTCGGGGCCCCGGTGCGGATTGCGCTGACCGAGGAGGAGCGCGAGGCGGCGGAAGGCGCGAGAAGTGTTTTCAGTTCTACTGGATCATTCAAGCAAGCCTTCTCACGGAACACACGCGTCTACACAAACGAGTAATATGAGTTGTTTTTATGATCTTTTTTTTCTCTAGTGTACAGATGCATGTACGCATAGTAAACATATACCTCCTGCCGAGCAAAAGCAATTGAGCATGTTGTCCGCATGACATTAGATCGAAGCGAGAATAGTTAATAGTAGTCCAATATACGAACAAGATACTCTCATCTGTAGCCACCAAATTGAGATCACGCCTGCATGCATCGGTGTCGTAGCTAGAAGCATGAAAGTGGAAGCATCCATGCCGACAAGAGGAGCGGCTAAAGATGATGGCCGGGTGCTTCATGATCTTTGTGCGCCGAGGCTATTAACAACATCGACCAAAAAGAAGATGGCGGCATGCAGCCCATGAAGCCAGGGCCTTCCTGCTCGATCAAATCATGGCTAGGCATGAAATTAAAAGTATCAACATGCATTAGCCGCTGCTCCCCTTCTCGGCTCTCTCATCTTCTTTGTTCGACGTGCCTGCCGATGTCCTCGCGCGGGGGAGGGGCTCGCCGAAGCCATGGCGCAATCGGACGCCCCGGACGCCAAGTACGAAAAGCTAGACCGAAGATCGAACCGGTCAGGCTACTGGTTCACTGGTTCACCGGTCCAACCAGTGGTTTACTGGCCGAACCAGTGGTTCATTATTTATTAATATAATATTTATTTCACATTATTTATATAAATAATATGCAAGTTCTATTACCAAAAGATATCATATATAATATAATATATGGTATAACATAATTGTATCATAATAATCTATTGTTTAAAATTGAAAATCAATATCTAAACATCAAATTGATAAATGGTTCAGAAAAAACCGGTTCAACAAAAAAACGGCCAGTTCGACCGGTTCGCACCGGTTTAATTGTATGACCGATCTTATAAGTGAACCGGACCGGTCCAGCCACCGGTTCACGGTTTTTCCGGGTTCAACCGGTGAACCAGTCTGGTTTTTTTACTAGGCCCGGAGGTCGCACGGGCAAGCTGCCGCCGTCGTTGGTTCTGTCGGGAACGTGGGATTGGGTATTCTATTGTTCACGCGAGTGTTGCATTTATTAGGGTTAATTTGGAAGGCAACCGTGATTAGGAGGGTGGGGTTTTCCGAGCGTATATGCCAGCGCAGAGTCCATGACCATGGGGAAGGAGAATATCTTGATTGGTGGGTACAGGGGGTGGGTAAAGAAATTATATGGTGAGAAAAGTAATGTCTAAAATGGTAAAAACTCTTTAAAAACATCGTTTTATGAAAACTTTCACTACAAGAAACTATTTATTCCGTGACACAACCATTACGTTGCGGATTGCCGAAAAAATGTCACAAATGTAGCGTCTGCGACGATTTATATTTTTGTGGTGGAATGGCCGTTATTAAATCAAGATTACGACGTTTCTTCATAAACGTCACGGTCCGTGACGTATCTTAACCGTCACAGATTAGCCCGAGGCCCATATAGCCTAACCCATAGTCCAGTTCTAGCAACGAAATTAAAAGTCACGGATTCTGCTGACTAAGACATGACATGGCTGCTGACTTTGCTGTTGATTAGGACGTGACGTGGCTGCTGACTAGGATGACACGTGATGACGTGGACAATGACGAGGATGCTGACGTGGCATGCTGAAATGGAATTGTATTTATCATCACGGACTATTTATTAATGGGCCCATTTTTTAAGTGGGCCACATTGTGACCCAAAATTTCAGCCCATATAACTTTCAGTTGAAACCAATTTCAGCCCACCAAAAAAGGCCCATCACATTTTATCCCACAGAATAAAGACAACATCAATTTTGGCCCAAATATAATCAAATTCAGCCCAAAAAGGCATTCACATATTAATTCAGCACAAAACACATTACTTCAGAACAGCATAGTACATTACATTCTCAAATCACAGTACATTTCATCTTGCATTAGAAGCAAGGCAACACATGGCAACACATGCCAACAAATAGGAAATACAGTTCCAGACAACAGCTTGGAGAATGCACAGGCCACCAAACTTGGAGAACAGACCAACAATCTCCATAGGATCTCACCACCAGACTTGCAGGGATGACAGCAACTCTTGCCGCAGAACTTCATCCTCCAACTGATTGCAGCACCAATAACCAAAAAATAAGACAGTGAACTAGCAGTGCTAATAAGCGAAAAACAACATACTGTAGCAGTGAACTAGCAGTGCATATGGCAATCCAACTTGCAAAACAGCATAGGTTTGGTTCCAGGAAAATGTAACATACCCTCATGTCGATCCATTGGTTGATGCCTGACCGAGCAAACGTTCAAGTTTCGCTTCCAAAGCAGCATACTTCTTCTCCATCTCCTCCTTGTCCCCTATCCTTGCCTGGTTTGTTTCCTACAATTTCCTTGACAAATCATCAATTTCGACGCGCTGACTGTTCACAACAGATCGAAGGTCACCATTGGCCCTTATCTCCACTTCTAGCTGTGCTTGAACATTCTTTACACTGGATCTTGGTCTCGCAGATACGATCCCTACATTCTGAAGGAATGTACTCGTTTTGCACTTTGCATGGAGTACATCAGCTACAACCTGAGTTGGAGACCTGGGCTGTTCATCTTCATTTGGTGATGCAGCCAACTGATTTTCCATTTCAGTCTAGCAAGAAAGCAGCAAACAACATTTGTAACTATGGGCATTTTAAAATAAGCAAATGAAAACAGCTCCATAGGATAGGTGACTTACAATGGCTGCTTTTACATTAGGCGTGTAGCCATTCCTTCTCTTGCTGAAGTGGGTCAGCTTGAACAAACCAAATGCATCCAGTTCATTATCATCATCCTCGCCTTCCTGAAAATGTTTGTATGGAGCAAGATTACATGATTGGTCACAATACTTTGATAGTAGCAAAACATTGAAGAAACATCATGTACAGTTGACAATTATATTGGTGCAGCACAGAGATGGTGAACTGATATGCAATTGTTGCAAGGAGCCACGGCTAACTTACCAATTTCTGTACAAAAACTGGGTAGCTACAGGATCCTGTTGTTCCAGGGAGCTTTACCAATGCCCGATTGTCTTTGTTCTTTTGACAAGCCTCCTACATCATATAAAGAATACAAGTTAGACAAGAGCCAAAGTAGAAAGTACAAGGCAAGAGTTTGTTTGTTTACCATTTTCTTGGGTTTCTTCCAGTCTTCCACAAGCCGAAGCCACTCATCATCACTTGTCGGTGGGTTCATAGGAGAAGTTCTTCTAACCAAATGTAGTGGGAAAGGATCAAAGTATTCTACCTTCAGCCTATGTCGTTGTTGGCGAACTGCCTTTTTCATCATTTCAACACAACCCTTTCTAACTATAGCATCATCTGTGTCGATGTAAAACTTTGCCTATACAGATGGAACATGTATAAGAAATATAATATATGAGAAAAGAAATAGCTTGCAAAACATTTAACTTCAGATTGTCAGTTGACTTCAGATTAGCTAAATATCAAACATCAGTACACATTGAACAGTCTTCATGAACAGAAACAACTCAAAAGCAGCGGAAAAGTACCAGCCATGAAATGAGTACCATTTCACAAATTTAACATAGCTGTAAGCTAAAAGTCATATCATGTCTAAGAAAGCTCTCACTAGATTGTGATTCCTTACGATATAAGTAGATGGTGCTAACAGATTATGAAACTCTATACTACTACCATGAGGAAAATGGGGGAAAGGGATAGAGAATGTACTTACACGAAGGCTTCCCAGGAAAACATCAATCAATGCTGGTCTTTTCTTGTATTCCTTCCAGTGCAATAACACAGGCACATGGTTTCTGACTGCAATGTTGCATTCAGTTGCAAACATAGCAGCAATAATAGGTGAGAGCGGCCTGATGCTTCCTTCAGGTATAATAATAGGTAGTTTGCCACAACGAGATCTGTTCAACCTCTAGAGGCCGTGTCCCAGATTAACCCCTCGGTTCCATGGGCCCTCTGCTCCTTGTTACAAAAATGATCAATGAAATTGCTATTAGCATGCAGCAACCAAACCAGTAATGTGATATGCAATATGGAAAATAATGAACGAACAATCACCTTCATAGGTCATCTGGTCCTCGCTGTCAGCCATGGAGTTGTAGTCCTCATGTTGGTCAAAATCATCTAAAAATGGCAGGAAGTAAGAACACAGTCATCATGCAACAAAGTAGCAGAAAGTAAGAGTGGCAATAGAATGAAAGCATCACCTTCGTTGGCTACATGGTTGTGACCATCTGCGGACTGGGTGGGACTGTGAGACTGAGACAAGGCATCACCTCCATCGTCTAAAAAGATGCAGCAAGTTAGATTGCATTAATGGTGTAATCAAATATTATAGAATGAAAGAAGAAGCGTAGCACTGACCTTGAGCAGCAAGTGGCACATGGAGATCACTTGGTTCAGCAGCTGGCACATGGAGGTCACTTGGTTCAGCAGCTGGCACATGTAGGTCACTTGGTTCAGCAGCTAGCACATGGAGGTCACTTGGTTCAGCGGGCTGAGCATTGCTTTTCTTTGACTTTGTACGTCGAGTGGGTGGTTCAGTTGCAAAAACCCTCTTCCGAGACTGAAACCTAACACCACATGTAGCATCTGAAGTTTGATTCTTAATGCTGTTGCAACTCTTCTTCCTACTGGCCTGATAGAAATAGAAGCATGGATTAGTGAATAGAGTTTGCATAGAATTAAAATGCATTAGTAATTACACAACAATTTAAGGCCTGAGAAGTTGGTAGAACTAGCACCTTTGCTGATTTGTCTTGTTCTTTGCTTGAGAAATGATCACATTCAGATTCTGAATCTTCTTCACCATTATCATCTTGTAAATGATCATATTCAGATTCTGAATGTTCTCTCCTTTGCTGATTTGTCTTGTTCTTTCCTTGAGAAATTGCAGTTGTGTTTCCAAAGTTTGGAAAATTGTGAACAAGTCCTAGCTGTTGCAGCCTCGCACTGTTCTGCATACAATTTTTAAGGCGCTCCTCTTCATATGGATGCAGTGGTGTTTCTAAGAGCCAAGAGAAAACAAGGACATATTAGTGACCTGTTAGCACACAACACAATGTAAATCAGGCCAAGCCACAACATAAGAACAGTAGCATATACATATATAAGCTGGCGGTACACTTTATGGTTGCTAGACTAATTCCTAATTCCTAAATGAACAATTCATTTATAATAGAAATTGTGCTCACATGATACACCCTGGAACAGGGTGTCCAATTTATAATATCAGTAAACCACACAAACAAAGGCCTGGAACAGATACAAATTGAGTCTCGGTACTATTAAAAAAATGGAAACAGGCTCCAGTGCATCAAGCCGGAGGTAACTCAGATGACGAAGCAAAGGCCTCAATCCTGATTACTAATTGACAGTGTTGGAAAACTTAAAAAGAACAAATAATGATCATGTTTTAGATCATAGCTACATATCACACAAAAACTTGAAGATACAAATGGGGCTCCAGAACAAACTAGCAAACAGATAAACTAGCAAGCAAAGGCCTAAATCCTGATTACTAATTGACAGTGTTGCGGTCATTAACGAATTACATGCAGTACAGAATGTAACATAAAAACAACTCAACCATGCATAATAATGCACCTTCTTATTATAGACAATGCAAACTAGCTAGCAAAGTACCATGCATACAGACATATAGCAGTAACTGGTGGAACTAAGCAAGAGAGAGAAGAAATACAAGAACTACAGCACACCAGATTCAAAAATGGTAGCGCAGGAGAGGGAGAGCGAGAGACAGAGCGGGTGAAAGGAGCACGGACTTGTTATCTGTCATGGTCCTTGTGGCATCTTTCGTCCACCCTTCGTCGGCATGGTGGAGGCCTTGCCATTGACGGTAGAGGTCGCCGGTTGTAGGTGTACGCCCGCCGCGTCGGCCGCTGGTGGAAGGTGTAGGCCCGCCGCGCCGTCCGATGCACCGCCCACTGGTGGAAGGTGTAGGCCCGCCGCGCCGTCCGACGCGCCGCCCACCGGTGGAAGCTGTAGGCCCGGCGCGCCGCCCGCTGGGGAAGCTGTACGCCCGCCGCGCCGGCCGCCGCGCGGGCCGTCGATGCGGCGCGGGCCGTCGGTGCCGCGCGGGCCGCCGGTTGTAGATGGACGGCCGACGAGGCCTTCAATCGCCGGTCCTTGAAGCGGCGCATCGCAACTAGGGTTTGCGCCGTGGCGGCGCGGTAGCGGCTGCGGGAGGGGGGAGGCGGGGGAATTGCGCTAGGGTTTACGCCGGCGCCGGTGGCTATATGCGAGTGATTTAGCTATGCGAAATGACGAGTGTGACCTTTAGTTGTTGGGCGATGTGTCCGGGAGGCCTATGGGTATTATAGTCATTTCTTAGTAGGATTTTTGGTTGCGCGGGGGATTCAGAAATTTTGCCGGCAGGATTTCTTTTTTACATTTCACTTATTTTCTTATCTTTTCAAAAAGATAATTAACAGTAAATAGCAAAAAACAATCATATATATCATTAGTAAAATTTTGACATGACAAGGATAACG
>OAMR01000433.1:312461-337112 GCA_900205405.1 Echinochloa crus-galli | reverse complement strand
GGTGGAAAAAGCGTCAAATTCGGTGAATGTATGATGGAGAAATGCTAGTTACAAAATTTAAATCCAGATTAAAAGGATAAATGCCAACTATTCATGTGTTCTTCATCTCCAAAGTACTGGAGCCAATCCGGTGCTGACACCTGGTGCCCCTTACAATAACAAAATAAGGAGAATTTTTCCACCACAACTTCGCAAATAGAGAATTGGTTCAGTGGTTGGGAGCCCTCGCGGTTTAGCTGCTGGTCCTAGGTTCGAGCTGCCTCAGCTAGTCTGTCATTTTGGAACAGTTTTTTTTGTTTTTCTTAACTTTTTGTTTTTCTCTCATGTAAACTGGCTCCTCACCAGCCTCCGCTCCCTCTTCCTCTTCCTCTTCCTCACTCCGCCTCGTCGCCTCCGCTCCCTCTTCCTCTTCCTCCGCCTCCAGCCGCCGTGCCTCCCACGCGTCGCGCCTCCTCGGCCTCCCACCCGCCGCGCCTCCGCCACCGTGTCTTCTCTTCCTCCACCTCCACCCGCCGCGCCTCCTCCTCCCACCCGCCGCTGCACGGAGGATGCCGCCCCGAAAGCGCCGTGCTCTCGTGGCTGAAGAACAGAGATCCCGCGACCGGCCGTTGGTTGCTGGGGAAGAAGATGCCGGTCGCGGGGAAGAAGAAGCCGGGCGCGGGGAAGAAGAAGCCGGGCACGGGGAAGAAGCCGAGCGTGGTGAGGAAGGCCTATGCTTCTCCCCCCCTCCCCGCAAGCAGCGACGAGGCCGAGGCTATGGAGATGGGGAGGGCCGATGCAGCAGACGAGATGGTAGTGCTCTATTGTGATGAATTTACTTGCATATTAATCTGTCATACCTCATGTTGATCATGTTCTGAATTTTAAGCAACATATCTGTAGTGCTGTAGTGCTGTTGGTTTGGAAATAATGCAGTGCTGTAGTGCTGTTGGTTTGGAAATAATGTAGTGCTGTTGGTTTTGCATATTAATCTGTGAATGCATATTCTGTTAGTAATAATACCTGCAAACCAGAAGTCAGCCAAGTAATAATATTTTGTTAGTTATAACAGTGGCATGATAGAGCTATACTAGAGAGGATTGGCCTGCCTAACTGGATTGGACCATGATGTCCATAACTCTCTTGTACCTGATTGCTAATAGGATAAAGCATTCATTTATAAATAGATGATTCAGGAAAGAAAACATCAATTGCAGGTGGAAAAAGCGTCAAATTCGGTGAATGTATGATGGAGAAATGCTAGTTACAAAATTTAAATCCAGATTAAAAGGATAAATGCCAACTATTCATGTGTTCTTCATCTCCAAAGTACTGGAGCCAATCCGGTGCTGACACCTGGTGCCCCTTACAATAACAAAATAAGGAGAATTTTTCCACCACAACTTCGCAAATAGAGAATTGGTTCAGTGGTTGGGAGCCCTCGCGGTTTAGCTGCTGGTCCTAGGTTCGAGCTGCCTCAGCTAGTCTGTCATTTTGGAACAGTTTTTTTTGTTTTTCTTAACTTTTTGTTTTTCTCTCATGTAAACTGGCTCCTCACCAGCCTCCGCTCCCTCTTCCTCTTCCTCTTCCTCACTCCGCCTCGTCGCCTCCGCTCCCTCTTCCTCTTCCTCCGCCTCCAGCCGCCGTGCCTCCCACGCGTCGCGCCTCCTCGGCCTCCCACCCGCCGCGCCTCCGCCACCGTGTCTTCTCTTCCTCCACCTCCACCCGCCGCGCCTCCTCCTCCCACCCGCCGCTGCACGGAGGATGCCGCCCCGAAAGCGCCGTGCTCTCGTGGCTGAAGAACAGAGATCCCGCGACCGGCCGTTGGTTGCTGGGGAAGAAGATGCCGGTCGCGGGGAAGAAGAAGCCGGGCGCGGGGAAGAAGAAGCCGGGCACGGGGAAGAAGCCGAGCGTGGTGAGGAAGGCCTATGCTTCTCCCCCCCTCCCCGCAAGCAGCGACGAGGCCGAGGCTATGGAGATGGGGAGGGCCGATGCAGCAGACGAGATGGTAGTGCTCTATTGTGATGAATTTACTTGCATATTAATCTGTCATACCTCATGTTGATCATGTTCTGAATTTTAAGCAACATATCTGTAGTGCTGTAGTGCTGTTGGTTTGGAAATAATGCAGTGCTGTAGTGCTGTTGGTTTGGAAATAATGTAGTGCTGTTGGTTTTGCATATTAATCTGTGAATGCATATTCTGTTAGTAATAATACCTGCAAACCAGAAGTCAGCCAAGTAATAATATTTTGTTAGTTATAACAGTGGCATGATAGAGCTATACTAGAGAGGATTGGCCTGCCTAACTGGATTGGACCATGATGTCCATAACTCTCTTGTACCTGATTGCTAATAGGATAAAGCATTCATTTATAAATAGATGATTCAGGAAAGAAAACATCAATTGCATGCCGTAAGCCGTAATGTGTAAATAACTCATCAAATACTCTATAAGACACCTGCTTGAAGACACATAAAAGGTTCACAGTCCTGAGTAACAATAACTTCACTCCTTTTTGTTACATTAGCTTGCTGTTCGGCTGCCTGTTTGCTGCTTGGCTGCAGCAGCTACTGCCAAGAGCAGCCCAAATCAGCCAGCCGAACACAGTAATAGCAGGCAGTGCATGACAGCCACTCCTCCGCCATGTCCTATTTTAGTTTGCCTGATCCTTCACATCTGCTGTCACCTTTAATCTATATTTATGGCTATTTTGTGTTATTTTGAAGCTGGCCAATTATGTGATCTCTCATAATTTATTGTACATCTTGCAGCGAGACATGAGATTCTGGGACATTTGGAATGAGGTAGGAGTCTCACTCTCACAGGAGAAGATCAAGCAAATTGAGAAATACATACAGCAGGAAAAGGCCAAGAAGGTGGTGGACTTAGAGATAATTGATGGACTTGAAGATTACCTTGCAATGGAGAAGGGCAGGAAGATGGAATTTCAGGATATGGTGATAGAAGTGTCGAAGAAGGCGACTCCTCATTTCTGGGCAGCAGGAGAAGTGCTGGAAGAAGGTGTCTAGTCTAGTGTACTGATCCTGCATAGTCTTGTGTCTAGTATCTAGTGTCTAGTGTTCTGATCCTGCCTGGCATATGGTGGTACTAGTGATGACTGTTTATTAATATGCAGCAGTGTTTATGTGAACTTGATCAGTGGTGGTACTAGTGATGACTTTTGAGAAATAATATGTGCAGCTCAGTTCTGGTTTGAAGTTGGTCAGATTTGTGTTCTGATGCCTGAATTTTGGTTTAACAAAATGGATTGAACCTGTATAAAAGATCTTACTATGAGTTCTACTTTTTGTCAGCTTCAGTTTTTGAGAAAAGCTGAATGACAAATGTTGTTGTCTGTGTGCTGCCCTGCTTTGGACATAGCCAGCGCTTCCCTTTGCAGTCTGTGTGTTGATGATGCTAACCATGGATCTCATGCAGCACCTTTTTTTTCTCTTCGTTTGAATAGTTTTCTCTTCTCCAAAGTTTTCTTTTCTTTTGGGTTAATGCTTACTAAATGTTAAAGGCCAAGCACTCCCAACCACAGAAGGGAGAAAGAACCCGAGTGGACAGAAAATACATTGCACATGTAGAGAAGTTCAGCAGCATCCATAGTTCCATACAGAAGAGAACACAGGATAATCAAGTACACAAATACACAACGGTATTTTCACATTACCAGTCAGGCCATCAAAGTAGAACTTGGTATTACACAAAACAAAGTCAGTAATGGCATTAACATAAAAGATAGACAGCTGTTAAAGAAAATGGAGCTGCCATTCATCGTCACTATCGATGAGAATTTCAGCACCGCCTTCATCATTGCTTTCATACTCCAACAGTGTGTCATACTCTTCGTCTTCGCCATCTTCTTCGCCATATTCTTCAATGACATGTGCTTGCATTCCTTCCTTCACGAGGCGAGCAATATCAGCAGCTTGAAATATAATGCCTTGTTCATCATCTCTATTCAGAGGCTGGCCATAAGTGATGTTTGAAACTGGTTGTCTTGTACCATCCTCTTCACTTGACTCATCCTCTTGATATGCAGGAGCATTGTAGTTCACATGGTCAATTTCCCTTACATTGTAAAGATGCCTATGATCAAAAGTCTACACAACTTGCCAATCTTGTCCCCACTTGGTGTCTGACAAATAAGGGAAAATTTGCTACAGGACACGGGAAATAGCGCTCATTTGCTGAGACACACCGTTGACCGCCTAATAGGCTGAAACATACTGCAGTTTTGTGGTAATTTGCTGGAACACACCGCTTCGATTAAAATACCATTTTTTGGCCGGGAAGGAGAGAGAATGGTGAGAAAATGTCATTTTTGCCCTTGATCCCACTTGTCATTTCTTTCTTCCTTCTCTTCTCCTCTCCCCGGTCCAAGCCGCCGCCGCCAACCTATAGTCCGGCAGTCCAGCCACCCACCGGCGCTAGCATCCCTAGCCAAAAATGACAAGTGGGACCAAGGGCAAAATGATATTTCCTCACCGTTCTCTCTACTTCCCAGCCAAAATATGTTATTTTAATCGAAGCGGTGTGTTTCAGCAAATTGGCACAAAACTGTAGTGTGTCTCAGCCTATTAGGCGGTGAACGGTGTGTCTCAGCAAATGAGCGCCATTTCGCGTGTCCTGTAGCAAATTTTCCCGACAAATAAAATACCTTTCTAGCCTGAGTGGCCAAGATATAACAATCATTCTTGTAACATAGACTTGTAATATTGATGCTTTTGAAAAAGCCATCATCTTTAAGTGCAGTGTTCTTCCCATCCAATTTATACCAGTCACATTTGAACACAACTGCTGACCTGTCAGCCTCTAGATAATCTAACTGGACAATCTCTTTCAAGGTTCCAAAAAAATCAAAGGACTGATCATCTGAGCCACCTTGTGCCATTACTCCACAATTTTGTGTCTTCTTATTCTTGTCACGATCAACGGTGTTAAACCGCACACCATTCACGATGCATGACGAGTATTTCTTGACTCTAAAACCAGGACCATTTGCCAAGGCAAAGAGATCATCATCCACCTCTTCTTCATCAGAATCACTCTATTTCATGACCTGTCATCGTGCAACACACACACACACACACACACACACACACATATATATATATTAGAATCTACAATAACACAATTCAAAACTATGGCTAGTAAAATAATGTGAGTTTGAACTAACATGGCTCCTGAACCAAGTCTGGAATCCTGTCTGAAGTGTTTTTTCAAACGAAAACGTAAACGTCGACATACGCTTCTTGGTCATGATCACGCCTCGCCGGTCGTGACAAGAACAAAAGTGCTAGTGAATTAGTGATAGATGGAGAGTCGAACGTGAAGTGATCTGCTGGCGGCAAATCTTTATACACAGCAGGAAAAACGAGCATCAGTACCGGTCAGGAAACCTAGGTTAATACCGGTTCCCTGACCGGTACCCCCTTGAACATTCTGAAAAAAAATCAACAGAGCATAAGTTAGCATGTGCATACAATTCAAAGGAGTCATACATGAGCACATATGTATATAGAAGGCAATGGCTATTAGAACTTACCGAATATATTTCTCAGCTTGACCACAGTTGTTCAGCACATACCACACCATTTGATCAAAGCAACTGTCACCATAAACATATTGACCGAAGTAAAATGAACTCCATGACCAAAGACGTCAACACCATAGGCCCCTTCATTAGAAAAACCTACATTTCTTGGTTCCCGATTAAATCTTGTTTCTACACCATCCATGTACTTAGAGCAAAATGTCAAACATTCATCGGCAACATATGCCTCAGCAATAGAACCTTCTGGCCGTGCCCTGTTCCTCACATAGCGCTTCAAAGTATACAACCGCCTCTCAATTGGGTACATCCACCGATATTGCACAGGCCCTCTCAACAAAGCCTCATCAGGTAAATGTACCGCAAGGTGCATCATCACATCAAAGAAGGCTGGGGGAAAATTTTCTCAAGCTTCACCAAAATTACAGGAATCTTTTGCTTCAATTCAGCCAACACATCCTTGTTAAGGGTTTTGCTGCACAACTCCCTAAAAAATCTCCCTAATTCTGCTATTACTTCATAGATATCTTTGTCCAAAATTCCTCTCATAGCAGCAGGTAAGATTCTTTGCAAAAGAATATGACAATCATGAGTTTTTAACCCTTGTACCTTGGTCCCCTCATCATTTAGACATCTTGAGATGTTGGAAGCAAATCCATCAGGAAATTTTAGCTCTCATAGAAAGTTACAAAAGGCCGTCTTCTGATCATTGTTCAAGGTATATCGAGCAGGAGGCATCTCGGATGAATCTCCATCATCTTTAAATTGCAGCTCCTCTTTAATTCCCAAATCTTTGAGATCAAGCCTAGCTTTAGCTGTATCCTTGGTCTTCCCAATTATATTGAGAATTGTAGCAATCAGTGCCTCGCATATGTTCTTCTCAATGTGCATGACATCAAGATTGTGCCTTAGCTTCAACTTATGCCAATATGGCAAGTTCCATAAACTAACCATCCGGCTCCAAATTTTCACACGACCACCTTCAGACCGCTTCCTCTTCACAACCGGTCTAACATGTGCAACTTTCGCCAACTCAGCCAACAGCTCCTCTTTAGAGAATTCACCTGGTGGATCATTGCTTTCATGAAGGCTAGCAAATTCATTGTTCCTCCGCAAGAGATGTCCATTTGGGAGGAAACAGAAGTGTCCAATATACCCAATCATGCTCCTCAGGCTGTAGGAAAGAGGGTTCTTGTCACAATGAGTACATGCAAAATACCCTTTTGTGGTACGTCCTGAAAGAGTGCTCAAAGCAGGATAATCATGGATGCACCACAAAACTGCAGCACGAAGGTTAAACATTTTGCCACTAAGAGCATCATAAGCACGCACACCAGTCCAAAGCTCAAGCAAATCTTCCACAAGAGACTCCAAGAAACATCAAAATCTTTTTGGGGCATTTAGGACCTGGAATCAGTAAAGCCATCATGAAATTCGACTCCTCTGTGCAAGCCCAAGGTGGAAGGTTGTATGGCACCACAAGCACGGACCACATGCTGTATTTTGTGTTCTTTTTAGAAAATGGATTAAACCCATCAGTTGCAAGGCCAAGCCTAATGTTTCTTGCATCTTTGGCAAAATCCGGATATTCTCTGTCAAACTCTTGCCACGCCTCACCATCAGCTGGGTGGGTCATGTCTTTCTTAGTGGGCTGCCGCTTTAGCTTGTGCAGTTGTGCTTCTTCTGAGGCTTTTTTGGTGGCAAACATCCTCTTTAGCCTCGGTGCCAATGGAAAATGCCGCAACACCTTCTGTGGAATTTTCTTTCTTTCTGCATCTTTCCATCTTGAAACACCACAAACGGCGCAATTGTCAAGGTGGGCATATCTCTTTCTAAACAAAACACAGTTGTTGAAGCACACATGTATAGATTCATATCCAAGACCTAACCCCTTTAAAAAACTCTTTGCTTGGTCATACGATTTTGGGAGTGTATTGTGTTCCAGGAAAGCATTAGCCAAAATCTTCAAAATTGCAGAGAAGGCAGAATTGCTTATCCTATATAGTAACTTCATATGAAGAAGCTTGACCACAAATGAGAAACTTGAAAATTTGGTACAACCAGGATAAAGCTGACGCTTTGCCTCTTCCATCAATTTTTTGAGAAATGAATCTTTGTCATGAGGTTCTGCATTACCATCTTCATTTTCTGCATTCTGTCTTGCTTCTTCTGCTGCAGCATGTAGCTCTCCTAAAAGCCCTTCCAAATGATCAACACTTTCATCCTCCCTGACAACATTATCTTCACCATGTATGGAACCAGCAAGATCAACACTGCCATCCTCTCTCACATTTTCCCCATAGCTGGAACCATGAATAGGCTGTTCAACAACATCAACATTGAAGCCCTCTCCATGATGAATCCATTGAGTATAGGTACTATCCATGCCATGCCCCAAAATGTGCTTCCGGACAAGAGACTGAGGATGGTACTTATGATTTAGGTCCTGAAAACAACCATAAATCAAGTTTTAGCACAATGTCCTGCCATTTAAGTTTCAAATACAGTCATGTAAAACATGTGGACTTTGCAAATGCACACACTAAGATTGTAAGTGACCAATCAGAGACACACTGAGATCGTGCACACACTGAGATTCATGCAAATGCACACACTGCCATGTAAAACATGTAGTGCTGTTCATTTGTTTGTGGTGCGTCTGTTTATTATGAATCAGAGACCCTCTCCACTCTTCTAATTTCCACGTTGTTTCTAGTGTTGGACCTGACATGTGGGTCCTCCGTGAGGGGTGGGTAGGATTTTTTGGGTGAGAAGTATTTTCAATTCTACTGAATCCTTATAGTATAGATTTTCCTGCGTCTTCCCACGTTCTACAACCCGACAGGTGGGCCCTCATTGAAGGGTGGGGGTGGATTTTTTGGGTGAGAAGTGTTTTAAATTCTCTAGGATCCTTTTAGTATAGATTAAATATGCTAACGTGGCATAGGAGAGAAACCGGAGGAAAACCTAGAGGACCAGTACTGAATCAGACTCCTGCGCTCCATAACAAGGGAAAACCAGGTTAAAAAAAAGAAAAGCCACGCGTTTTCTTTAAAAGTCTCTAATCTTTACGTAAATAAACCCGCTAGGACTCAGCAGGCATGTCACAGATAGTTTGTATAAAAGACCCTATAGTCTACATGAATATTATACATGTCACATGTATAGTTCATAAAGCACTCTGACAACTACATGAATAAACCTGCAATACTTTTTTTTAGAAATTCCTCTATTCGCAACTAAATTTCAGTTTTATCTTTATTTAAAGCTTTAAGCCCTTGTGATATTTAGAAGCTAATATCTTTCATTACTTAAGGGCTGTTTGGATCCCCATGGCAAGAGCAAAAAAGAGTAAAACTTTTGCCCTCAAGAAAAGATGGCAAAAATTTTGTCATTAGGGATGTTTGGATCTAATGGCAAAACTTTTGGCAAAATTCCATTTAAACCCCATTCTCTCTCCTTTTGCCATGGGGTGTTTGGAGACAAATGGCAAAAGTTTTGCCTTTTTGCCTAATTTTGCCACAATGTTGAGCCAAAAGATTTTTGCCATCTCATTTTTTATTTGCCCTTTTGTCATGGGGGTGTTTGGAGGCAAATGTCAAAAAGAGTGGCAAATTTTTTGCCATTTGGCCATGGATCCAAACAGCCCTCTTAGCTCCACTTTTAGCAACTTTTTGCCCATGAGATCATAATAGCGAGGGATATTTTTTAGTATGCTTTCATAATCTTTTTATTTTGACCAATATAGTGTCCCTATAAATATGTATGTAATATATAATATGCCATACTTTTATAAAATCACAATAATTTTCGTAGTGTAATATTTTAAGTTCAAAAAATAAAGATAACAATAGTCAAAAAAATAATAACAATATATATGGACATATATCTATTGCATGTAGTAATGCACGATATATTTGCTAGTCTTAAAAAATACTGAACTAATATGCCATGCACATTATTATAAGCAAAAATTGTATATGCCAAAGTCCTAGCTGTTGCAGCCTCGCCTCACAATTTAAATCTTATGGAATCTGTCATTCTATTTTTTATTACTAATTTATTGAATAGATGTTAGCATATTTGTATAACATATTAGAGAAGTGTAGTGATATCTTTACAGCCTTAATAATATTATAACATTCAGCTAGTGTTAAAAAATACATAATAGTATGCCATTTGTGTTTTTATCCATAATATCCTTAAACACTTATACTACTCACATATTACCTATATCACATGTGAAGTCTTTAGTAGTATACAATTAATTTTAACTAGTCTATAAATTTGGCAATGTAGAGGCATGGAAATGATGAACAAACATATATGTGGAGAAAGCCACTATCTGTAGCTATAGCTTGTAGCCGTAGTGAATATCCATGATTTGGATGCTTATGGGTTCAGTTATTTTCATATCATATGTACCTGCCTTTAGTTTTGGGAAAGCATTTTGAGAAGCTCTCACACTCATTTTTTTACCAATGAAAAACGTCGGCACTGGTGGCGCGAGCCTTTAGTGTTGTGGTTTCGGGGTTTGGGTTATTTCGGCATTCTAAGGCAAGCACGTTGTCACGTCGACGAGGAAGACTAATGCGGTGGGTATACAGATATCAACAAGAATGGAAGAGTTGGAGGTGTAAAATGCTTCATAGAGCTTTGCACTCTCCGGGCCATACATCAGTAAGGTCGTGAATGCCTCGCGCACCTCTCTTGGCACCAGATCTTGTCTTCCGATAACACCTGGACAACCACCTCCACGGGCACGAATCCCATACAGACCATTTGCAGACCATCTGGGCAGATGCCTTTCTTGCCATAGTTGCCCTCCATATTTTTTAGGATTTTGGAGCGCTTCATGTACTTTGAGTAGGGATACTAGGTGTGCTTGAATTCTTCATATACTTTGAGTGGGGGTACTGCGTGTGCTTGAATTCGAATTTTCCTTTCTTGTTCAGATGGTATTCCAATAACACCTTGACGGAAAGACCATGTGTAGACCATCTGAGCATCTGGGCAGATGCCTTTCTTGCCGTAGTTGCCATTTTTTTTAGGACTTTGGAGCGCTTCATGTACTTTGAATGGGGTACTGAGTGTGAATTCTTCATGTACTTTGAGTGAGGTACTGAGTGTTCTTGAATTTGAGTGAGGGTACTGGGTGTGCTTGAATTCGAATTTCCCGTTCTTGTTCAGATGGTATTCCAATAACACCTGGACAGGTTCAGATGGTATTCTGATAACACTTGGACAACCAAACCATGTGCAGACCATCTGGGCAGATGCCTTTCTTGCCTTAGTTGGATTTTGGAGCGCCATATGCAGACCATCTGGGCAAATGACTTTCTTGCCGTAGTTGGCCATGTTTTAGGATTTTGGAGCACCAAATGCAGACCATCTGGGCAGATGCCTGCCTTTCTTGCCGTAGTTGGTCATTTTTAGGATTTTGGAGTGCAGATGCCTGCCTTTCTTGCCATAGTTGGATATTTTTTAGGATTTTGGAGCGCCATATGCAGACCATCCGGGCAGATGCCTTTCTTGCCGTAGTTGTCCATTTTTTAGGATTTTGGAGCGCTTCATGTATTTTGAATGGGGGTACTGAGTGTGCTTGAATTTTTCATGTACTTTGAGTGGGGGTACTGGGTGTGCTTGAATTCGAATTTGAATTTCCCGTTCTTCAGGAGGTCATAGCACCATCCTTCTTGTCCATGGCAACACAAGTAGAACCCTATAGGGCCTATAGGGGTCATGGCAACACAAGTCCATGGCAACACAAGTAGAACCCTATAGGGCCTATAGGGGTCCATGGCAACACGAGTAGAACCCTATAGGGCCTATAGGGGGTGTGCAGTTTGGTGACTAAGAATTCAAAAACGGTTCTGGTCCGATTGCACATGATTAAGTAAAAGTTTATAATTGGCTAGTTTTACAGGGCCCCGTCCATCGAAGCAATTCAGAGAACAGACATAAGCGCGACATCTTTTTCCGACGTTTTACAAAAATCTTATACGACATCTAGGGGGTGTCCAGTTCCTGAAAAAAAGGTGAAAAGTGAACTGAAAAATTCACATCAGACACTGTAGCGCACGGTAGCACTTTTCGTTTGTTTGTGGTAAACATTGTCCTACCATGACCTAACTAGGCTCAAAAGATTCGTCTCGTCGTATACATCAAAACTATGTAATTAGTTTTTTTATTTATCTATATTTAATACTCCATGCACGAGGAGAGAGATCTTCGTTGCAGCAGCCTTGCAGGTTAGAGCTCTCTCTCTCTCTACCGCTGCGGCGTTGCCTTCGTATTGGTGCTTCCCTTTCCTCCCTCCTCTCTCTCATGTCACTCTCCTAGGCAGAGGCACAAGAAGATATCACCATAAAAATTAACACAGGAGGGCGAAAAGGATAAGAGAAAAGGAGGAGCTCGATCCCCACTAGATCATAAGCCCAGGTATATAGGGGAGGGGAGAGGAGGCGAGTAATTAAGGGGAGGATAGAGACAGGGCGCTCTACTGCACTATTAGCAGCAGCGCGAGTGGAGCACCTGCAGTGAGAGAGAGAGACCTCAGCTCGGAGTGGTGGAGAGGAGATTTTTATTCAATTCATTCCACCGAGCAAGAGCCGAGAGGAGAGCTAGCGAGGGCGTCTTCCTTGCTGCTTTTTTATCTGCTGCTGCTGCTGGCTGCTTCGGCTGCTGCGGGCGTCGGCGGCTGGCCTGGCCTCCTCCTCCTGCTGCTGCTGCTGCGGCTGTAACGAAATCTAGGCTCTATCTATCTACTAGAGCGGCCGGGCCGGGCGGCGCAAATTTTAAATCTCCTCTCGCATCGCCCTCGTCGCCGCGGTGGAATCGTCAATCATGCCGCTGTTGAAACACAGTTTACTAATGCCGCCCCAGGCCCCTGCCCAAACAAAACCCAACCCAAACCAAACCAATAATGCTACCCTGGACCGGCCGCGCTCTGGTTTGGTGTCGACTCTTTCGGTCTTTCTGCCGCTGCGCCACGTGACCTCATCTCGCCGGATAAACACCACCGGGCCATAGCCCCGCCGCTCACCACATGTGGAGGGTAAAGAGCTAGTACGCCATCAACGTAACGTACTATACCGCACTTACTAGAACAGTAAGTAGGTGCAGTACCAACGTACTCAGGCCGTTAGATTCATTATCCTAAAGAATTTTTTTTAGGATACGAAAATATGGCTCTCAAAAGAGAATGGAGGGACGGAGTAACTATTTTGACAAAGGAACTATTACATTGTAAATGGAAGAAAAATAGAAGCAACGTACCTATGGACATGTTGATATATAAACATAAGCTACCATTATCTTTACGCAGAAAATTAAGCGAAAACACACTACTGGAGAAAAATACCTCAGTATATGCAAGAAGTACACAAAAGTGAAAAACATGAAAGAAAATAAACCCATGTCGCTTACCTATAGCTCGAGGACGCAGCGTCAAACAGAAAAAAAAAGAGAGTATGTAGTATAAGCAGCAAGTGCACCGACAAGGAATTTTAACAAAGCCACTAATTATCATAGCATGTAAGTGAAAGGTACGTGAAAGTGCAAGGTTATGGTGTTAGCTAGGCAGAAGGACAACAAAACACCCTCGAACGAAGGACTTTGATGGTAGAACAATGACTTGTTTTTCTTTTTTGAGAAAGTGACTTATAGGCCTATAGGAACAATAATGGGGGTGTTTAGTTCCTGAGAAAAGGTGAAAAGTTTGGTGAAAAAGTCACATCGGACACTGTAGCACTTTTTGTTTGTTTGTGGTAAACATTGTCCTACCATGACCTAACTAGGCTCAAAAGATTCGTCTCGTCGTGTACATCAAAACCATGCAACTAGTTTTTTTATTTATCCACGTTTAATACTCCATGCATGAGGAGTGAGATTTGATGTGATAGGCGAATAGTGAAGTTTGGAGAGAGAATTTTTAGAAGTTTGGTAATGTGACTAGGAACTAAACAGGGCCCTAATAAAAAACGGAGGGATCGGAGTATTAACAAGTCAGGATGATGCATATTGCATTGGCTTCGTGCTAGCTCATGATGTGCCATCTATTGCTTGGTACGGCGTCTGTTGCATACAGGGGGCGATCCGCTTGCCTCTAATTCGGCTACAGTATACGGAATTACCGATGCGGCCCTCGCTTTCTGGCTTTATTTTTTCCCTTGGCGATCAAGAGTCAAGAAGACAGCAAGCCAGCGGGTTCAAGCGAAAGCGAGGGGAAAAGCCCACTGACCACTGTGCCCTCACGCAACCAGCATGTACCTTTGATTTTTGAGGCCCTGGTGCGAAACACAAAATGGACACCCCGGCCCTATACTTGAAAAATGGATACATATAACAAAAATATATTTAAAATTCCATTACATAGCTGTATAATTCCATATGAATTATACAATTCCATGCTAAAAGAGTAAATGATGAATCTTTCTTATGGACATTTTCTTAACTTCTACGTGTACTAAAAACATCATTCATCTGGTTTTCTCTATGAAATAAAATCTTCATCAAATATATAATTTTCATGGGTTTTTTTCACAAACGGAGCCGTATTTTCTAACTTTAGAAGACATGAGAAATAAATATGTATCACTGTTTCACAAATCCCAAACAGAACAAAACTAATTAAAGAACTGACACACCCGTGGCCGCCGGCGATCGCCGTCGACGTGAGAGCACCAGGGAGGAATCAATTTCGGACGAACGGGGGAGGGACGAACCCTGCTTTCCCCAAGTTCCTTGCGATTGTTTTTTCAGATTCAGAATAGTCTCTCCATTACAAGACACAGCACTTTAACCCGCCCCGGGCCCTGGACCCACATGTCATCTACCTTAATCTCTACTGCCTATTACAGAACGAAAACGTAAACGTCGACATACGCTTCTTGGTCACGATCACGCCTCGCCGGTCGTGACATCTCCCCCCCCCCCCTTCAGAACTTGCTGGACCTCCAGCAAGAGCACCAGGAAACCGCTTCTGAAGAACATACCAGTCCTCCCATGTTGCCGCCGTGACTGGCAAACTCGACCACTTGATGAGGGCTTGAGGAACAGCTTTGCCTCCCTTCTTCACGAGACGTCTCTGAAGAACAGCTTCTGGATAAAGATCCGTTTTGTCGAGAACTGCAACATTTGGTAACTCAGAAAAGACTGGAGTATAGTTAGGCAAAAACGGTTTCAACTGAGACACATGGAAGACAGGATGTATCAATGCTGCTGGTGGTAATTCGAGACGGTATGCTGCCTTGCCAATGCGTTCCAGCACTGAATAGGGACCAAAATACTTGAAGGCCAATTTGGGATATGGTCTGTTCACCAATGAGGACTGGGCATATGGTTGAAGCTTCAGTAACACCTGATCCCCCACCTGGAATTCCAGATGCTTCCTTTTCTTGTCTGCTTGAGTTTTCATCTTGTTTTGGGCACGGGCCAAGTGTTCCTTGGGAGCCACAGACTGCTGCTGAAGTTCTGTGATCATTGCTGGCACTGTTGGATGTTCAGGGTCACTCAGGTCTGGTGTTATACCCACATTAGGATCATGACCATAAAGAGCAAAGAATGGGGAGCAACCAATAGAGGAATGATGAGAAGAATTGTACCAAAATTCTGCTTGGGCCAGCCAACCTTTCCACTGTTTAGGATCATCATATATGGCACACCTCAAGTACATCTCTAAGCACTGATTGACCCTTTCAGTCTGCCCCTCTGTTTGTGGGTGGTAGGCTGTGCTGTAGTTCAATTGTGTGCCTAGATATGTGAACCACTCTTTCCACAAACGACTTGTAAACACCTTGTCCCTGTCAGTTACAATGGTCTTAGGCAGTCCATGTAGTTTGATGATGTTCTCAAACACAGCCTTAGCAATTGAGGTGGCAGTGTAGGGGTGTTTGATAGGAATAAAGTGAGCAAACTTTGTAAATCTGTCAACCACCACCAAGATGACATTGTACCCCTCAGACTTTGGCAATCCTTCGATAAAGTCCATTGAAATGTCCTGCCATGCTCCCTCAGGAATAGGTAGCGGTTGAAGCAGCCCAGCAGGTAGAGAATTCAGGTGTTTGGCCTGTTGGCAAATAGCACACTGTCTGACAAAGTCCTCAACATCTTGTTTCAACCCTTTCCATGAAAACAATCTTTTGACTCTGTGGTATGTGGCTAGCACTCCTGAATGACCCCCAATTGGGCTGGAATGCAAGGCATTGATCAGTTTAGTTTGCAAGGCTGAATTTTGTGCCACCCATAACTTACTCTTGTGTTTAATCAGTCCTTTCTCTAAAGAATACCCTTGCTCATCTGGGCTAGCAATAGCCAATCTGGCCAACAGTTGTTGTGCTTTATCATCAGTTGCATAGGCATTCAATAGTTCCTGTATCCAGACTGGTTGTGTAGCAGACATAGCTTGTAGAGCATATAAGTGATTCATACGAGACAAAGCATCAGCTGCCACATTTTCCTTGCCTTTCCTGTACACAACTTTGAATTGTAACCCCATCAACCTGGTCATGGCCTTCCTTTGCATTTCTGAGTGCAAGTTCTGCTCAGTCAAATAGGATAGGCTTTGTGGTCGGTTCTGATGATAAACTCTTGTCCTTGGAGATATTGTCTCCATTTGTCCACTGCCATAATTAAAGCCAAAAATTCCTTTTCATAGATAGACAAATGTTTGTGCTGTTCTGTGAGAGCTTTACTCAAATATGCTACTGGTTGACCCCTCTGCATGAGTACTGCCCCAATGCCTCCATCACAGGCATCAGTTTCAACTACAAATGGTTCTTGAAAATTGGGTAGGGCTAGGACTGGGGTACTGGTCATGGCCCTTTTTAGCTGTTCAAAAGCCTGTTTTGCCTCCTCACTCCACACAAACTGCTTCTTTCTGAGCAATTGAGTTAATGGTTTTGCAATCCATCCATAATGCCTAACAAACTTCCTGTAGTAGCCTGTTAAGCCTAGAAACCCTCTCAATTCAGTCACAGTAGTAGGAGCTGGCCATTTTAGCATTGCTTCAGTTTTACTAGGATCAGTAGAAACACCTTCAGCAGAAATGATATGACCAAGATATTCTGATGCTGTGCAAAAGAACATTTACTCTTCTTCATAAACAATTTGTGCTCTCTCAACTTACTGAACACCAACTTCAAATGGTCCATGTGGGTTTCTAGAGTAGGACTATAGATCAGGATGTCATCTAAGAAAACCATAACAAATTTGCGTAGAAAGGGACCCAGAATGTCATTCATAATGCACTGGAATGTAGCTGGTGCATTTGTCAAGCCAAAAGGCATTACCTTGAATTGATAGTGGCCTTGATGGGTCTTGAATGCAGTCTTAAACTCATCTTCTTCTTTCATTCTGACCTGATGGTAGCCTGACTTCATGTCTCGTTTAGTGAAATATTTGGTGCCTGATAATTCATCTAAAATTTCATCTATCAAGGGCATAGGAAACTTGTTCTTCATAGTGATATCATTTAGTTTGCGGTAATCAATGCAAAAGCGCCAACTGCCATCCTTTTTTAGCACTAGAATTACTGGGCTTGCAAATGGACTAGAGCTAGGAACAATAAATCCTGCTGCCAATAGCTCCTTAATCTGCCTTTCAATCTCATCTTTATGATGTGGAGGATATTTATAAGGTCTGGCATTGACTGGAGCAGCCCCTGGTAATAGTGGAATATGGTGATCATAGAATCTTTGAGGTGGAAGTTGGCCAGGATCTGTGAACACATCCTGGAATTCCTGCAGCAAATGCTGTACATCAGTTGGATACTGTTGAGGTAACTCCTGAGACACCTCTTCTATCACAGCAACAGCCCAGACATCATTCCCCTTGGCCCATTTGAACAGTTGATCCACAGACATTTCAGAAGGCTTCTTATCTTGTGATCTGAGGCCCTGTAGCACAATAGTGGAGCCAGCTTCTTGAAATTTCAGAGTCTTATTTTCCCAGTGGCAATCCATTGGACTGTGGGGTTTAAGCCAGTCATACCCTAATATGGCATCATAAGCACCCAGGTCCAAAACCCTCATATCAGTATGCAGAGTATAACCATTGGCCCACCATTCCATATTTGGCACCCAATGATCTGAGACTATAGTATCACCATTAGCTAACTTGACTTGTCTAGGTTCTGTTGGCACAGCTCTAATGCCCACCTTATGCAAAAAGGATTGACTTACAAAACTATGGGTGCTGCCACTGTCAATCAATGTGAGCATTACTTTGTTGCTGACCAGAGCTCTAATCTTCATCACTTCCCCAGTCTCAGTTCCAAAAATTGCATTCAATGACAATTGACAAAAGTCATCAGTTAAAGCATCTTCTACAGCCAATTGGTTTAGCACTTCCTCTGTCAGAACCACATCCAGGTCATTCACTACCAATGCATTGGCTTGAGCATGAGGCCTTTTTGTGCACACATTCTTGTGATTGGCATCAAAGGGTTCAGCACAGAAATAACACAATCCATTTGCTCTTCTAAAATCCCTAGTTTGTCTTTCCCTCCATAATGTGGGTGATGGTGTGTTGCCCTTCACTTCCATCTTGGTGTTCTGCTGAAACTTGTTGACAGCTGACACTGGCCTATTCCATCTTGATTTGTTTCTGTCCAGCACTTGTTGTTGTGTCTTAGCCAGTAAAAATGCCTTATCCAACTTATCTGGTAGTTGAGCTTGGACCACATTTCCCACTTCAGGTTTCAAGCCCCTCACAAACTGTTTGATAAAAAACATGTCATCCAGTCCAGTGTTATGCATGAACAACTGATATTGAAGATCCTCAAAATCAGACATATAGGCTTCCAGAGAATCTGTTTGTTGCAGTTCCAACAGTTTAGTCATAGCCTCTCTATAATCATTGTCCCCAAATTTCTCAACCACAGCTTTGATGAAAGGTTCCCAGTCAGATAACCCATACTTCTTCTTGTACACATGCATCCATTGTCCTGCCTTCCCTTCCATGGCAATTGCAGCAGTGGATGCCCACAGTCCTTCAGGCAGATTGTAGATCTTGAAGAAATCCAGACACTTATCCTTCCAAATATATGGATCCTTACCCTTGAATTGAGGAAAATTCAATTTGGGTATAAATGGTTTGCTGCCTGACCTGTTCTCATGGTTCCTCTTGTCATCAAGATGTCGACCTCCTGTCTGAGTCTTCCTGATGGGTTCCTCAGAATAATCAGATGCTGAATCAGAAGATGTGGGGCTTGATGGAGAGTTTGACCTGTTAGACATTTGATTCATGGCTAGTCTTGCTACTGCTTGACCAGTGGCCTCAATCTGTCGATTCATGAACTGCTGGTCCTTCACCATTTGTTCCAGCACCTTGGTAGTCATATCAAATTGAGTTTCCAACTTCTCCTGATGTTTGTCCAGGTCACCTACTTTGGCAAACAACAGATCTAGGTTCTCCATCACCTGATCCCATCTTTTTCCCCTTTTTCACTCTGTTCCTCCATCTTCTGGATGATGAGACTCGACTGCACAGAAGGCTTGGGGGGAGCCGTGGCTGCAATACCTCAAACCTCACGAACTATGCTGAATATCCACGACCCGCACCTGCCTGTCGGTCGCTGCTTTGTCCGCTGGAATTGGCGATTTCCCGACACTACCCTAAGCGGCGCGAGAAGGAGTTGGTCGACGGCGCCGGAGCGGCTAACCGGCGATTTACGGTGGCCGCCGCCGACTGGGAGTCAGTGGGCGTGGCGTGGGCGATGAGCTCGGATTGAAGCTCACCGATGCGGTTGCTCGACGAAGAAACGCAGGCAACCAGGGAAATCAACCAATCGAAATAGAAATTGACCTCGGCGCAGCTAGCACATACCAGGTAAAGCCGAATCTGATACCACTTGACACACCCGTGGCCGCCGGCGATCGCCGTCAACGTGAGAGCACCAGGGAGGAATCAATTTCGGACGAACGGGGGAGGGACGAACCCTGCTTTCCCCATGTTCCTTGCGATTGTTTTTTCAGATTCAGAATAGTCTCTCCATTACGAGACACAGCACTTTAACCCGCCCCGGGCCCTGGACCCACATGTCATCTACCTTAATCTCTACTGCCTATTACAGAACGAAAACGTAAACGTCGACATACGCTTCTTGGTCATGATCACGCCTCGCCGGTCGTGACAAGAACAAAAGTGCTAGTGAATTAGTGATAGATGGAGAGTCGAACGTGAAGTGATCTGCTGGCGGCAAATCTTTATACACAGCAGGAAAAACGAGCATCAGTACCGGTCAGGAAACCTAGGTTAATACCGGTTCCCTGACCGGTACCCCCTGGCCGGCACTAACGCGCCTGGCCTTTAGTACCGGGCCAAACAGCCGGTACTAAAGGCACAACTTAGTGCCGGCTGGTAAGCTCAGCCGGTACTAAACTGCGTGCCCCCACAGCAGCGCAGGGCATGCTTATTAGGAATTACTAAAAAGAGTAGAAATTAATATAAATTATCTAGATAAAGTATGGTTTACTATAAAATAGCATAATTTACTATATAATCATAGAACATAGTAGAAACTACTTGAGAATAGTAGAAATTAGATTCTTACCGGAAACTCAGTATTAATATAAAGATCGCCGTCGTCCCCGTTCGATATTCCTACGTGTTTTTTCATGAAGCGGTGCCATGCTTTGTTAAGCAGGTCTATGAGGTCTTGGTAGTCTGATTTTGGCTTCCTCAAGGAGTCGAACACAATGACCGATGCTTTATCAATATTGATAACAAGCAATATCCAATGGAACCTACACGTACATATACATACAAAGAGACAACAGATTATTTTCCTCTTTTTATTAGTTTTGAGAGAGGTGTTTACATATGTTTCTTCAGCTATAAATTGTGAGAGAGACTTCCATTAGCACGCACTGTCGAATGGTCCGTACTTTTCTTTAGTCTACGGTAAGCATGCATGCGGTCGACTTGTGATAATATCGTCTTAAATATCAATAACTATGCATTATCTTCTTCATTCTTCCTTTGGTTACTTTGATTATTACGGAGTATATTGTTTGGGAGATGGGATAAAGCGGCGGCAAATTCCTTTTTTGGAAAAAGAGAGATTGATAAAGCTGTACCCTGGGCATAGTGTGTTATGCTGTTAACCGTATCAGCGCTATTCAGCCATAGTGGCTACCTCCAATATTATCGGTACGCCTTTATGTATTTTTAACACATTTGATCCAATTCAATTCGTTTTTCCTACAATTCAGATAAATTTTTTAAAAAATCAAGTTTTTTCTGGGTATATTTCTAATAACTTTCTGCATGGAAAAAATGTTCCCGTAAAGCTTAACATTGATCCTTAGGTAGCCTGCAGGGGGAAAGCAGTAGCTTCTTATTAATTAGTTTTCGATATCAGCTCCTATTTCACAATCTACTGCAGATCATGTAATTGTTTTGGCAGCATTTGTATTTGTTTTCTTTGAAAAAGATGAAGCAGAGAAGCCGTAAGTACCCCAAAAAAAAACACACGTGAGTACCCCCAAGATTTTATCCCGGCATGAAAAGAATACCAACAGCCTGCCGGGCTAGATGGTCATGAGATGCATAGCTAAAGGAAAACTTGTCAAAATCCTAAAATACGCTAGCACATGTGGGTTTTTTTTCACAATAAAGATCTGCACCAGATCGACAAGAATGCATATTATTACTGAAGTCAAGAAAAACACATGTACTATCCGTTAATTTTATGGCAGTTGTTATATAAAGAAAATTGCGCAAATAACATACTTCAATATGTGGGTTTCTAACTAGTCATTCAACTCTACAATGCGACATCGCCGAGAGACCCAGCATTAACCACGCGGCACGGGCCACTGGGCATATGCACAGGTCGGCAGTGCGGTACGCGGCTGCGCATGCCTCGGTGCAGTACATCGCTGACGAGATGGTTAGCTTGTAATCATCGACCCGACCCGGCTGCTGTCACGTACTTCTCTGTCCCACTCCTCTCATTGCAATGCAAATGCCCGCCCGGCCGGCAGTCTCGTCTCTCGCCTTAAAACCACCAGACCACAACAATGCTGTGTTCATCACTAGCTCACTGCGCACAGGCGACAGCAGCTTCACTGCCGCCGCCGCCGCCGTCGTCATGGCCGCGCCCGCGCCCGCGCCGCACGACGTCGGCTCGTTCGCGCAGCTGCCCTTCACCCGCGCCGCCGCCGCGCATGCGCCGGTACCGCCGGCGTCGAGCAGGGACGCCACCATCCGCCTCTTCGGCCGCGACTTCTCCAACGACCAGGCGGCGGCGGCGGCCGGGGAGACGAGGAAGTTCGAGTGCCACTACTGCTTCCGCAACTTCCCGACGTCGCAGGCGCTGGGCGGGCACCAGAACGCGCACAAGCGGGAGCGGCAGCACGCGCGGAGGGCGCACCTCGAGGCCTCCTTCGCCGCGCACTGCGCCGGCGCCTACCTCCCCGCCTACGGCCTCTTCGGCTACGGCGGCGCCGCGCATCACATGTTGTTATATTTTGTCACACACACCTGTGTGCACATATTGGATGCTGAGATATAGGGGGAGCTCTCATTTTTATTGATTATTTGTGCATTTGGCATTTGAGGCCAAATTTTTGAAATTTTTCAAAGCACATATTGAGGGGGAGCTCACCATATATCTCAATCATCTAGAGCTTATATTTCATATCTATTTGTAAGCTTTAATCATGTTGTCATCAATCACCAAAAAGGGGGAGATTGAAAGTGCATCTAGGCACTTAATTGTTTTGGTGATTTTGGATGACAACATGATTTGTAATTTAACTTGTTTGTTTAAGTATATGAGCAGGGTCTTATTCTTATGGATAATCATGAAACATACTTGTTGAAGAATGAGAGCTCATTGTTGGTACAAATGACATAAAAGCAAACAAGTGATGGTATGGGATAACTTAATTGAAGACATGGATTTCAAAGTGGTATTCATGATGATGCAATGTAAAGTGGAGCTCAAAGTGGCTAGATATGGTGAAAGAGTTAAGCTAGATGGGAGTGTCCAGGTACCAAGTAAAGAGAAGGGCAAGTTGGTCTTGTAGCCGAGGGACTTTGCTAGGGTGAAGACTAGCATCATGGTTTAATCTCTATGCACTAATCAAGCCTTACGAGTGAAGCTATGCAATGCGTCTAATTCTTTATTGATCATATATTGGAAGGGCTTAAGAATTGGTCCATACACGTGGAAATTCTAAGCCTAGCTCAAGATTGGATTTGCTCAAGCAAGAAAAGAATGTTGAAGCCCTCAAAGTGAGAATGATCATGTATGGCATCATCGAAGACTTAGAAGCTCAAGAGGAAGATTTATTTGCTATTTAATTTCTTGAGTATAGGAATGCCGTACTATCAAGAGGGATGCAACATTAGTTGATTGACAACACCAAAAAGTGCTCAATAGATCAACCCTTGTGAGATAGCCTTGAGAGTGTAGTGTTTGGGGTTAGTGTGCTGTCAGGACCAAACCGGTCTGACCGGTTTGGACAGCCCTAACGGCTAGTTTCCTTTGAAAACCGGTCTGACCGGTTTGGGAAACCGGTCTGACCGGTTTCCAACGGCTATAACGGCTAGTTTGGGAGTTTGGGGTATTTATACCCCTTGGCCCTCTCCTTTGAGGGCTGCTGGTTCCCTTGCCTTCCTTGCACGCCTAGAGCCTTCCCAAGCACCAGCAAGCTCTCCCCAAACCTCTCTTTGTGAGAGTTGATTGATTTGTTCATATCTTTGGATTTGGGTTGAGAGAGATCTTGTGTGTGAGCTAGAGAAAGCTTGTTAGAGCTAATTGCAACAGCAAAGAGTGAATCCATAGCTTGAGCACTTGCGGTGAAGTCTAGCAACCATTGAAGCATTTGTTACTCTTGGAGGTGAAGCCTCCTAGACGGCTAGGCGTCGCCGGTGAGCTACCGTGTTTGTGGTAAGCCGCGGATCGTTTGTATAGGCCGGCCTTGCCTCCTTCGTGGAAAAGGGCCACAAGCTAGTGGAACCGAGGAAAGTGGCTTGGAGTGGATAAGCCCGCCTTTCGTAGGCCCTCAACGGAGAGTAGGATTCACCTTGTCTTTGTGACGGCCTTTGTGGCATTGGTGAATCCGAACTTCGGGAAACAAATCATCGTGTCTCTCTATTGGTTTGCCTCACAAGTTCAATTCTAGCATTTATATTTGCTTCCGCTTCGATCTACTTGGTTGTGCTCTCTACTTGTGTGCAGGGACTTTGTGAACCTGCTAGAAATCACCTACAGGAGCTGCAAAACAAGTTTGGTTTGTGCTAGAACTCGTAGAGGGGGTCATATACATATTGTGTTTTCTGCAGGAAACCGGTCTGACCGGTTTGGTAAACCGGTCTGACCGCTTTTTGTACTGTGTGAGTTGCTGACCCCAAACCGGTCTGACCGGTTTGGGAAACCGGTCTGACCGGTTTTGGTACTGACAGTGTGAAAAAGTTTTGTAAATTGCAGATTCACCTATTCACCCCCCCTCTAGGTGACATCAAGGTCCTTTCAGTGTGCTCGAGCTCGGGGGCTCACATCCAAGCTTAACCGCCGTGAGGAAAGATGTCGACTTCGTGTGAGGTAACCTATGAGCCACTAGCTAGTGACGGCTCAAACTACTCCACTTGGTCCGCTCATGTACTTAATGATCTTAGGACTATGAGTCCTACTCTTGAGCGGGTTGTGGTTGAAGGCATCGATCGTCCTAGTGTTGATTGGGATATTTCCAATCCAACCGAAGACGAGATGGATTGCCTTCAACTCAACGCTCGTGTCGCTAACTTCTTGTTTGGTGTTATGAGCAAGGAAATTAAAGAAATAATCCTAGAAGATGCAGCAACTCTCTTTGATGCTCATCTCATTTGGGCTCAAATAGAGAGATTATTTGCAAACACCAAAAGCGACAACCAAGTGCAAAAAGGGGCCATGTCTCATGAGGAGTGCTCTACATCGGCAAGCGCGGGTGAAAGTGCATCTAGGCACTTAATTGTTTTGGTGATTTTGGATGACAACATGATTTGTAATTTAACTTGTTTGTTTAAGTATATGAGCAGGGTCTTATTCTTATGGATAATCATGAAACATACTTGTTGAAGAATAGTGTCCCTAGCCTCACCAATGCTCGTGTACCGAA
>OAMR01000433.1:279150-294575 GCA_900205405.1 Echinochloa crus-galli | reverse complement strand
GAGGTCCTCTTTCTGTCTCTTATACACATCTAGATGTGTATAAGAGACAGCGTCAGTTTCGCCCGTGAGCTGGGTGGAGTAAATGGGCGCGGGAATCGGGGATCAGTTGGACCGAGTCGCGGGGGGAGCATTTAAGGCTGCCCGCTCGGTACGGGCGACGATTCGCATCCGCGCTCAGATCCGCCCTTATCTCCTCACGGGGGTAACAGTTGCACCCCCTGGGTGCCTATAAAAGCAAGCCTCCCGGCGAAGGGAAAGGCCATTGTTAGGACCCTTGGCAGTTCTTTGCAAAAAATGCAGATCCACCAGTTTCGCCCTCCTGATGGGTTTGCTAACAGAGTCGTCCAAGGCTTGGGCCTTGGCGCGCACCATTGATGCTAAAGGAAAGCCGGCGAAAGGTGGAGTGCAGGTTTTGGGGATGAGCCGGGACACCCCGCGCCCCGCGGCGCCAGCGGCGACCGTGCAGGTGCAGAGGTCCTCCCTTGTTGGGATGCGGAGCTCTCGCTGGTGGTTCGTCCTGACCTCACCGGGGAGGTGGCAGCCTCGGCCCCGGCCACCGGTGGGGCGGCGGCCGTGCTACCGGTGAGAGGGTGCAGGGATGACGCGGCGTGTGCCTCATTTGCTAAGGGATTAGCTAATGATGGCCATCAGCCTCGCCGCCCTGCGCGCTCCCGTGGGGGGAAGCGACGCCCTCGCTGGTGGTTTGGCCTTGCCTCGTCGGTGAGGCGGCCGCTGCCTCCGCGGGGGGTGCTCATCGATGGCAGGGCGCCGAACCTGGTCTTGCGGGACCGTGAAGTGGTTCAACGTCCTCCGCCTCCGACCGCTCGACCACCAGGCGCTTCAACCAGCCGGATGTTAAAGGAAAACCGGCGAGAGAGCTGTGGACACTGCTTCCCACGGCAGTGCGTCGGCCGGCTGGTTGAAGTTGCATAAGAGCCCCGTCATGGCGGCTCATGTCTTTGTATCTCTGAACGGCCTACGGCCGAGTGTAATTTGTTTTTGTGAATCCGCCGTTCGTGGCGAGTGAGGAATGGGTTTGTTTGTAACTACTCTTTTCGTTGATTTGCACGGTTTCCTTGTGACACCGCGTCTTTTTCCCTGATCCCAGAGTGATTCTAGCGGAGGAATTCGTTTTCTCACGAGTGATCTGGACATTTGGGGGTGAGGGGGATGCCGTAGCCCTTTCGAGGACGTAGGTGGTCCCGCGGCCCATCCTCGTTTCTGTCGTAGCGAACTCGCGCCTCGCTTCCATCTTCTCCAGATGATAGAGGAGGGGTTCGACGGCGTGTCCCGGGCTCCGGTCGAGGGATACCCGGATTCCCCGCAACTTTTCGAGGCTTGCTCGAAGGGCTCGATCACTGCGATTGGGTAGGCATTGAGGCCGTCGCCAGAGGTTCCTGCAAAGGTTCCGGGCACCTCGTCCCGGTTTTCTTGTAAGCAGTCGTGCGATAGATACAGAAACATAAACTTAATCTAACCGGAGCATTTTTAGTTTGCGGCGCGCCGTACCCTTGCCTCTTGGCGTCAGATCGATTTGGCAACGAAGCACGAGCCCCTCAAGCATCGAGTGGTGAGGGGGATGCCGTAGCCTTTCGAGGGCGTAGGCGGTCCCTCGACTCAGCCGGCTCTCAGCCGCAGCAGGCCCGCGCCTCGCTCCAACCTTTCCGCGCGGTCGAGGAGGGGTATGGCGACGCACTTTTAAGAAAAACGCATGGAAGAAAAAAAAAGGGATTTGGGACCGCCGGGGGACTCAGCTCTCGAGCAGCCCCCGAAGGGACTCGACCTTATCCTAGGTTCGATTCGAGGGTAAAAGGGAGTCACCCTTTCTCTATGTTGTTCGTAACAATGTTTCCATGCAATTGCGGATCTTTTTATTATCACCAAACAGCAAATCGAAACTGCGGGAAAGTACAAAAGATTCAAGGGTAGAAGCGACGTAGCTGTTGGATGTTCCAAGCGTTGGGGAAGACCTCGCCTTTCTCGTTCGCCAGCTTGTAGGTTCCTGGCTTGAGGACTTTGGCGACGATGTGAGGTCCTTCCCACGGCGGCGTGAGCTTGTGGCGTTCCCTGTTGTCCTGGCGCAGCCTCGACACCAGGTCTCCCTCGCGGAGGTCTCGATGCCGCACCTTCTCGATCCCGCGGCTCAGCAGGTGCTGGCAGTTGCTCGTTGCACGTGGCGGGTTCCAGCGGCTGCTCGTCGCGCGCGGCCCCGTCCGTGGCTTCGTCGTCCTCGCCTGCGGACTCTACCCCTCCTTCAAGGACGAAGCACTCCCGCGTAGGGTCGTACTCCCCCTCGCTGGAATCGTCGGAGCAGGTGAGGCAAAAGTCCGCAGCGGCCTGAAAGGAAGTGAGACCTTCGCGGTCGCATAGCTCGGAGTAGTCCAGGTCTGGGTGTTCCTAGCCACACACGCTTTCCTCGTCGTCGGGGTTGGCCGAGGACCTGCTCGGCGAGGAGAGGTGGAGGTTGCGGATCAACCCCAGCTGGTGGCCCTGCGAGTCCGCGTATGCGCTCAGGCTGGTGATGAGTGCCGCTGTAGGGTCGAGATGGCGGACTAGAGGGGGGGTGAATAGTCTTTTCTAAAATTTAACGCAGCGGCTAACCGAAAACAAATGCGGAATTAAAACTATCGGTCTAGCCAAGACTACACCCCTCTAACTATGCTCACTAGCACCTTATGAAAGATTCTAAACAAGCAAATAAGGTGCCAAGCTAGCACGAGCTCACCTAATTAATTCTAGGAGCAAGGTCACACAAACCTATGCCACTAGTACTTCACACACCGGGGCCCCTTTTTCCCCGCCATGGCCCTCTCTCCCTCTCCTTTTATAGTCCAAGGAAGGAGGAAAGCGGCCCTGAGGGGGTACAAGTATAAGTACAGTACACGCTACAGGGGGTGTACTTGGAGAGCGTGGCGCCGGGCGTGCTGTCGTCCTTGGTTCTGAGCGGAGATTCATGGCGAGCCCCGGCTTTTTCGGATGTAGTGGCAGTCCTTGGTCTTGTCCTGGCGCGGCTTCGAGGGGTAGCAGGCCTCCAGCTAGGCTTTGGTCGTCGCCCGTACACCGGTTCAGGGCCTCCCATGCTCGCCCGGTCATGGGAGGACGGGAGTTGGCAGCACAGTGACGGAATGATGACCTCCGCTGGTCACAGTGCACGGCGTGCTCGCCCCGTCGGGGGAATGGCAGGGAGTTGGTGCACAGTGACAGAATGATGACCTCTGCCGGTCGCAGTGCACGGCGTACTCGCCCCGTCGGGGGAATGGCAGAGAGTTGGCGGAAGTGACCCGGTGTACGTGGCAGGCGCGTCGGGCTGGGGTCAGCGCTTCCCCATTGGCTCGTACTCCCGCTCGAGGGCCTCCCCTGCCGTTCGAGGGCTGGGCCGTACGGGGGAGGACGAGAGCAGGCGGAACAGTGGCGGCGAATGACAGTGGTACGCTCGCACAGGGCTCGCCACGCCTGTTGGGCGACTGGGACGGGCGGTCCTGTGGCTGGAGTCAGCGGGAATGACAGGGCTTTGGCGGACCTGACCGGGGTTCGTCCATGGTCGCCGTCCGTACGACGCTCCATGACGCCCACCTGCCCGCTCGAGGGCTTCGTGGTGGGAGAAGGACGGGAGCAGTTGGCACAGTGCGGTGGAGTGACCCGTGCCTGCCCGCATAGTGGTGAAGCGTCAGCATGGGACGGGGGTAGGTGGTACAGTGGACCTTACCGTGTCAGCGACGTGGAGCAGGGCGAAGTCCCGTCCCCGTCTTTTGACTTGGGTGTTCGGTAGGTCGGGGCATTAAATGCGGTTGCCGGGCGAAGTGATCCACCCGCTCGAGGGGGTCGAAGGACCTCGAGCGAGGCGGAGATGCGGCCATGCCTGCCCGAGGGGGTCGAGGGCCCTCGAGCGGGGCGTAGATGGCGTTCGCTCTTTGGGCCTTGGGGCGAATCGAGCCGGGACGGTCGTTTGGGCCGTGGTGAGTGGTGGTGGGCCGTGTTGCCCAGGTTTTTTTTGGGCCGTTGTTTACCCTAACCTCTTTGGTTTGGCGTTTTTGAGGGTGTTTACCCCGATGGTTAGGGGACCCCCTCGGGATGTCCCCGACAATACTAATTACTCCCTCCGTTCTGAAATAACTGACGTCTAGGACAAGGTTTGGGTCAAACATTAAGAATATAAATCATCAATAACTTTTAAATTGTTGAATTTATAAATGTGAAAACTATATGAATTGATTTGTCTTGAAAAATACTTCCATAAAAGTATATATATATATATATATATATCACTCTTTGATAATTATTTTTATAATAACAAGAGGTTAAAGTTATGTTTTAGAGACCGTGTCGCTGTCCTGAACGTTAGTTTTTTCCAAAACGGAGGGAGTATGTCATTACCTGAGCAAATATCGCACCATGCCAGCCAGGCCCGCTCGAAATGGAAGGAAAACTCATTTCCCGGGAGCCAGGCCAGATAGGCTCCGGAAGCAAACACGCCCTAAACATATCATGCATCTTAAGAAGCGGGCGGACTCTCTTCTTCTCCACCAGATATATTTAAATTATAAACTGCCCTGGCTACCAATGCTGGTGCCTCGAGCACTCGCATTGCCACGCTAATCGCTAAGAGAGACTACGTCAACATCTTGCTTTGAGGCACGTGCACAGGGCCCCCAGACAAGGGGACCGACGTAACTGGCGCAAAAAGACAAGAATCAGCATTGTAGCGGTAACACCGTAGACTACACTGTAGCAAAAACACTGTTACCGGAACGGTACTCGGTGACAAGTCACTGAATCTCAATCCCAGACAAGGAAGCACTGCATGCAACGCCATATTATTTTCAGTCAGCAGGTCAAGTGGGGTTAAGAGCAAGTACTTCTGGTACGGTGCTAGGTGCATCTCAAACCCACCACCATCTGGTCAGAGAAGATGGCGCATCCTAGCACCAAAAGCATGGTACGGCCGTAAGGGTGTCAACCGCGCCATTGCGGAGTCAGCTTGGAAGTGAAATGTGTTGTGGCCCTGCTGATCCGGGTGGGTCTCATTCCAACTATATATGAAAGCAGCATACAGTTCTTCCTATCAGAGTTTTGCCAAGAAGACCAGGGATTCGATATAGAATATAGATATGTGCTTCAGGCAAGCAATACACTACTAGAAAAATACTTCATTCTATTTAGGGGTACAATTGTCTTTTTAATCTACACTTAACACCTCTGTTATTTTCTTTTGACCGCAATGACATCGAGGGGATGGGAAAATATATACGATGGCAACAAGGGGATGGAGTAATTTTCAATGGCATAAAGAGATGGATCATATTTTTCAATGGCACAGAGAATTCACTCCATTTTTTATATATGGAGAGTATGCACATATACCCGTCGGAACAGAACTTTTATCACTTATTACAAAATGTGGCTCTGCTAAGGTACTCCGATTTTGAACTAAATAGTTTGTTCTAAACGACATATATATATTTGAGAACGCAAGAGTAGTATATAAGAAGTTGTTACGCCACTGCTTGTCCAACAATTTACTAATTGGACTATGTGAAAAAAAATCCGGTACTATCTGCCCCGCACACAACCAAAAGGAAGCATCAATTGACCTATAGCTCGCTAATATGGATGGCTCACCGTGCTGGACATGTCGTCCATGGGTAACAGAGCAAGGACCGCCAGGTACTGGATGCATATTGACAACCCCATCCGGTGGCCATCCTCATCCTCGTCCAAGCAGATGGCGCGTCCATCTTCCAAGCGCCTAATAGCGCGTGTGTCAACATCACCCATCACCATGGTGGGTTCAGCAGGACACAGGTTGTGGTCATGCTGATCGTGGTGCCCCTCGTTCCAATATATTATCCAAGCATCATGCAGTTCGATCTTCCTAACAGAGTTTTTCAGCAAAATGTGGAATTGACCATATAAAACAGCATGCCACCAACATTTTCTTGTCTAGAATTCTGGTATATTCTTTTTGCGAATGCCACCCATTCAAGTGGAATATATACACAGGTGTTACAAGCAACCATGACACTGCTGACTGGTACACAGATGGCTAGCGAGGCAGCTGGCACATTAACGCCCAGTTTGTTCATTCGTTATAACGTGGGGATTGATCGATTCTTCCTATTGATAAAGATGATGCATGCATAAAGTGGATGTGACTTGGCAGATTGGATCCTAGTTAAGTCCATTCAATTCAGTATCAGAGAAGCACTACGTGAAAAACCTTAATTGGTAACGGGCACAGATGGCCATTGGTAACGGGCAATCCGCCCGTTACCCTTGTTCCGTTACTAATAGTCAGTCAAAGGTAACGGGCAAAACCAATAACCCAATCCAGTAACAGGCATAGATCTATGCCCGTTACCAATAACACAGTACAGTAACGTGCAACCTCTATGCCCGTTACCTGTAACAGCTTAAAGGTAACGGGCAAAGAACAATGCCCGTTACCTATATGGAATTGAAAAATAAAAAAAATGAAAATGGACACATACATCAATACATATACACATACACCAATACATAGACCACAATGTGGCCTATCTCAGTTAAATGGATATTACAAGCAAATCATTAGTACATTCTCTTGTGGTAACCTG
Organism: Echinochloa crus-galli; assembly: GCA_900205405.1. Classification (NCBI taxonomy): domain Eukaryota; kingdom Viridiplantae; phylum Streptophyta; class Magnoliopsida; order Poales; family Poaceae; genus Echinochloa; species Echinochloa crus-galli. The sequence continues at coordinate 287,982 of OAMR01000433.1, read as the reverse complement.
CAGTGATCCCAGTCCTGTGCTCCACCACTCCACCATGACCTTCTGATGTCAGCTTTTCCCATTATAAAAGCTAAATAAAAAAAATTTGCTTGAGACAAGGTTGGGAGACGTCTAAGGTTGAGCTTTTAGAATGAATTTGACAAACAGCAAAGTTGCAGAATTTGGCATGGAAAATCTGAACTGCACCAGCAAACTACTTTTTATTGTTTCCTTTCTCCAATTATATGATATATGCTCTCTATTTCTTAAACCAACAAGTAGTACTTTAACCAAATTTCAGCCAACTACCAACTGAAATCTTAACTTCCTGATGAAACAAACATGAACTCTATGGGCAGCAAAATTAGAGTCATGTGACTTACTCTCCAGGCGACCTCTCGGGTGAGGTACTCCGGCACTTCCGAGCGGTCCAAGAGACCATTTCCTGGCCTATCAAGAACAGAACAAGGCGGAAAGTTGGTGATTCATTCCGAATCTGGTCACAGGCAAGCATGTAATCATTGATTAGTTGTTTACCCGTGCAACAAGACTACACCTGGAAACATGCCAAAGCAGTTCATTATTACCTGAAGCAGATGTATATCTCTCGATAAAAGACCATCATCATGGGTAAGACTGAGCTGTTAAACACCATGCCATGTTAAACTGAGCAAATATATCTTTGCCAGAAGAAAAATTCACATTACACTAAAACAAAATGGAGAAAGAAAATGTACAAGATGTCACTTTAGTGAAACTGACCAAACAGCCAACAAGGATAATCTATAGCTATTCAACCTTAATGAGAGCCATTCAACCTTAATGTTTTGTTTTTAACAGAAAAGAAACAAGGCATAACAACTGGGAATGGAGTGCAAGCTCTGATGTACTAGAATTAGGACGCCGGTACAATATATGATTACAGTGCAAGCTACTATTTGAAAGTTTTGGTACCTCAGAGCGCAGAGAAGCAAAGTATCCATTGAGAGCATGTTTCGATGCAGAATAAATGGCCTGACCAGGAGCGGGAACCTTTCCAGCTGCACTGCTCATCTGTAGATGAGTTAGCTACAACAATAACAAAATTAAAACTGGCATAACCACACGATCACTAAATGGCATGTGAACTCATTATAATAAACTATAGAAAAGTCAGGTTAGCAGTTTAGATATCAGATTTCAAGAAAGTGAGATAAAATAAAAACAACAGTGCAGTGAGAGTTGTTTTTGTTTATTTACCTGCACTTCATTGAGAAGTTCACCAGTCCAGATACAGAACTAGTTGGACTGGAAACAAAATAAATTTGCTATTAACCATTTCCGCATATAGATGGACTATTTAGTGACTGATATAGATTACTTAGTTACTCATATTTCCTTCTCACACCAGTAACCTAAGCAATAATTCTCCAAAATAGTTTTTACAGTTAATTATCCTTAACACTACACTGAGAAAGTAGGCAGGAAGGCTTCTTGATTTCTCTCGCACTGAAAAGATGGGGCAGCAAGGGAAAATGATATATTCTAACCAACCAAACATGAACACGCATCCATGTGACTTGCATGAAGTGGGCATCTAAAGAATCCTATAGATCGACATCAAAGTTCTCTCTCAAAAATGATTCCAACATGATATAAAATCAGTCACAACCGTGAAACAGCTCTAAGTGGAAGGAAGAACACACTCACCAGATCCTCCTCAATCTAAATGATGTAGGTCGCTTTCTCTTGGCCCCTCCTCGCAGATCTTCGTTTTGCTGGTAATCCTGTCAAGATTAAGAACAAAGGTTAGGGTTCGAGGAAAAAGTTGGGTGTAGGGGATGTGGGAGGGAGAGGGAGAAGGAGAGGATGGTCCTCACCGCCGCAGGAGTCTGGTGGCCGTGGGTCGCGGCGGTGGCGGCACGGAGTCGCACGAGACGAAGGGGATTCACAAAGAGCTCCCCAACGAACCATCCTTGGTCACCGGCCGTCGCGAGATCCGTGGATCCACGGATGACGTCGCAGGATCCACGTCTTGTGGCTCTATATCCACGCCCGCCGTCGTGAGATCCGTGGTTGTCGTCGTTGGATCCATGGACGCCGTCGCGGATCAGGGGATTGACATGGAGAGGAGGGAAGAAGAAGACGGGGGACCATAGGGGTAGTGGAGAGGAAGAGGGAGAGGGGGAGAGCTGGGCGGCGGCGGCGGCGGGGTGGGTCGGCATCGAGAGCGAGGGCTGGGAGGCGGCTGCGGGGGCAGGGTGAGGGGATGGAAGGAGGGGGCGATAGGATAAGGCAGCCGGTCGACGGACTTAAACCAATTGAATGATTTTTTCGGGTCCATGGTACACAGCTGTAACGGGCCACGTTAACATCCGTTACCAACTAAAATTGGTTTGTAACGGGCCTTATTAATGCCCGTTACTATTTGACATTAGTAACGGTCTTTATTGATGCCCGTTACCAATATGGTGTTATTAGTAACGGGCTTTGTGATGGTGAGGATCGGTTCGGGTCTGGTACGCTTATTAGTAACGGTCAATGTTTTGCGCCCGTTATTGATGTAGTACTTGTAACGGACTTCATATACTCATTACCAATGTCGCGTTACTTATTTGAGGTTTCACATAGTGAAGTTAGGTTGCATGGATACCTTTGGTAAAAGGCATGAAAATGACACGATTCCTGGAACTTGTGCTTAGAGACTTTTAGAAAACTTTGCTGTTGGTATTCTTAGGACATGTAGATTAAATTTGTGAGGATGATATTCATAGATTTGAAATGCCTTAATAATGATATATTATGTGAGACATGTGAATGAAATATGTGGAGCAATGCAACAAAAGGAACTAGGTGATATCCCGCGCGATGCTGTGGGATTTTTTAAACAATATTTTAAGATGAAATTTGAAAATAGAAACACTGCAAGATATTTTACATAAATCAATGTAAACCAATCAGTCGGAGGACTTGTTATGACCAAAATCAACATGCAAAATTGTTCTAAGACACTATATCTGTTATTATATTCGATTTTAATGAAAATGTCTAAAAATACTAAACTATCCTACCCAAGCCTGATAGTTGGACACATAGAACTCGTTTGCTGCCGATAAAAAATAGATCAGACTGATCTTTTATGATCTTACTCTTCAAGCTGCCTGCTGCTGCCTACTGCGGAGACAGCTCTATCCCAAAGATACATGTGATTGCCGCAATAATGTTAAAGATTATATGTGGGTCCCCGTGGCAGATTAAAAAAATGCAATCCTGATCCAACCGTCCATCCCTATCCGGGTCTCCTTTTCTCTCGTCGTTCTGGTTCGCCTACCCCGCACAGACCGCTCGGCGCTCGCGCAGCCCACCTTTCCCTCTCATCGTCCCCTCTCCTGTTTCTACCTAGCGCTGCTGGCTGCTTGCGCAACATCACCGCCCATACGCTCGCACCCCAGGCATCGAGTCCCCAACGCTCAGATCAAGGCTTTCCGGGCCGTAAGCGAGACCCAACCACTGGAATCGACTTCCCCTCCATCGAAATTGAGACCCAAGCGCTCGGATCAGCTGCTTCCCTAGCGAAATCGAGCTCGAAGATTCAGCACTGCTGCTGCTGCTGCATCAGGTGATGTCGTGATGACCTCGAGCTCCATCTCGGAGTGGGGCCGGAGGAGGCTGGCAGCTATATATGGAGCTCGCGGAGAGCAGCTGGCAGAAGAGGAGGCCCCGCGCGCGCCTCCGCGCCGCCGACCGCCGTGCCGGTTCTGGCAGACGCAGGAGGACGGAGGGAGGGTCCTCGGCTCTCCACGGGCCTCGCGCTTGCCGCCGCCCAACACCTGCCAAGAGGTCTCCCTGCTGAGCAGAAAGCACGGCCGCGGGGAAGCTAATTTGAGGCGCGGCCGGCCGGGGATGCGAGCTTCGGAGCGGGGCCGGAGGAGGCCGGCGGCTTTGGAGCTCATGGAGAGCAGATGGCGGGGATGAGAAGAGGAGGCGCTGTCGACCGCCATGCTGGATCTGGCGGCCACGGGAGGGAGGAGGGCGGAGGGAGGGCCGTCGGTGAGCGGATAGGAGGAGACCGGTGGTGATTTTAAGGAGAGGAGGTGTGAAGGCGAGAGGACAGAGAAGGTGAGCGGCCTGGAGGCGATGGGGCGGCGACAGACAGCGTGGAGGCGTGGGCGGAGAAGACAGGGAGGCGGGTCCGATGACGTGGCAGGCCTGATAGTTGAGAGAAATCCAACTATGATCTGTTAGTGGGGTGCTCTTATATAGGTATTATAGATTACAATAACCACCTAGCTAGGTACAAGGTAAGAGGACCATTCAAATGATGCCAGCGGGAGCTCCTCCGAGCCACAGGGGTTGTATTTAGTTCCCGCGAAAAGTGTGGTCGAAAAGTCACATCGGGTCAAAAGTGTGGTCGAAAAGTCACATCGGGTCTAGAGGAAACATAGACGGAGGCCATTGATTGGTTCGTACTTCCTTGGTTCCTTCTTCGGCAGCGACGGAATCAGTCCACCTAGCTAGGTACGACGGTCAGCGACATCATCGAAGCACTGCAAGAGCCCCCTCACCGTGCACGCCAAGTTAGCCAAGGGCAAGGACATCTGCAAATGGGTGCATCTGAAACCCATCTTCGTCTCGCAATAGCAAATAGTGGGTTTTAGCACCTAAAGCATGGCATGGGTGTCAACCTCACCATGGTGGGATCAGATAGACATGTGGTGGAGCTGCTGATCCTCGTGCCGCGCTCATTCCAACTATCCAAGATGCATACATGCATATAATTCTTCTTATTACAGTTGTCCAGAGAGATGTTGCATTGATCGAGCGACAGTTGTACATGTTTTTGTTAATGTCACCCATTGCAAAGCAATACATATGAAGGTGTTAGAGCAACTCCAACAGCGTCTGTAAATCACTTAGGATCGGTAAAAAAAGAAAAACTACCGTAAAACATCGATCCAACAGCTTCGGTATCCTACTCGGCTCGCAATCTCGCTCGTCATCCGCGGGGGTGCGTTCGGCAAAGATTCCGAGGGGCAGGGACTCGCCATCGCGCCCACCTTCCCGCCTCCTGTGTCCCGCAGCCCACAGCGCTGAGGCGGGAGGTGCCCGGCGGGACCACGCGCCGCCGAGCAGGTGCGTGGCGGCGAGGAGGTGCCCGGCGGGGAGGCCACGCGCGCCGCGAGGAGGTGCACGGCGGCGAGGAGGTGCCGCGGCGGGAGGCCACGCGCGACGGCGAGGAGGTGCGCGGCGGCGAGGAGCTGCCCGGCGGGGAGGCCACGCGCGGCCGCGAGGAGGTGCGCGGTGGCGGGGAGGTGCGCGCTCGCGAGCGTCCACCAGAGAGGATGCGGGGCGCCGGGGGAGGAGCAGCTCGCGCCGAGGGGGAGGAGGAGCTCGCTGGCCGGAGAGGATGCGGGTCGCCGGGGGAGGAGGAGCTCGCGCCGAGGGTCGGGGCAGGAGGAGCTCGCGGCGGGCGAGGCAGGGGCGGTGGCGTGCGGTTTGGAGAAGAAGAGCTGCGGGGAGAAGAAGATAAGGTTGACAGGTAGGGTCCACTAAAATAGAGAGTCTAGTTTGGAGAAACTGTTGGTTTCCATCTCAAAAAAAGGTGCTTTTTTATATTATACAAAGAAGGAAAATCTTCATATTTACCTAACATTATGGAGAGGCTGTTGGAGTTGCTCTTACCGCACTGCTGTTCCAATGATAATTTACTACTTTGACCTCGTGTAAAATAGAAAAGATGCTACTGCTCATTATTGATCGGCTTGTTGTCTGTGCTTTCTACCACCTGGTTTTTATTTTGAGTAAACTGCACCCACCATAAATGAAGTTGCATCATTATTTCAATTTAGTCCAATAAATTATAAATGTAGCAATATGATACATCAAGTTGACCTACAGTCCAAAATTGTGCACCCGTCGTATTTCTTTTGCCCATGATGTATGTTGAGAAGTAGTCTACGGGGGTTAAGGGTATGTGGACTAAGCATGATACTTCTGTAGTGGCTTTTTATGCTGAAAGCTCCCTGCTTTGTGATTTCATTCTTCATCGACTCAGCGGAGGCAGAGGCGTTGGGCAGCTGGGGCGATTCAAAGGTGATGATAGGATAGATGAAAGATACATTTGCCTAGCAATTATAGTATGTGAATTATGATGCAACTGGAGCTGGATAGGCCAGAGGCTTTATTCTCAACTAGCATGACGCGGCATCATATTTAATTTTCCCTATCACCATACATGATTTGCCAATTTCTTGTCAATTCGTCTTGGTCAAATATGCTATAAATTTGTATCATGTAAAAAAGGTACTGAAGTCTAAAAGGTACCGCAACTACCCCGATAGAAGCACCCAAACCAACCACAGCAACGACCTGGGCCGGGCTTTGACCTATGCTTTGGTGTGGTGACAAATGAGGGGATTTTTTTTAGCCCCAGCCTGAAATTCGCTTACATGGGGAGTCGAACCCAGGACCTGAGGAGTGCTACTGAGACCATCTAACCAACTCAGCTACAAGCCCTTTCGCTTGCACATTACAAATTAATATAAGCAATCACAAAACACTTTAACACAAGCTACTTGGCCCTAACTATCCTAAGCTCTATTACTAGAGGTAGTCCTGTGGTTGCAAGGTTTAGTTTTAGCACTAATATAATGATGACTTTTATATAGTGATCCTGGCATTTTGTTTGGAGGGAAACACTTCAATTGGAGATGTTGTCAGCACAGATTTTTGTACAATGTGCCAGGTTTCCATTGTAGCCCCTCCCCTGGATCAAGCATGCACTTAGACCCCTCCATGTCTTTTTCATAAGCATGTCATGTCTGCAAAATACGCACCGGTGGTGTATATGGATCATATATGCACACATCCAACAACTTAGTGTATGGTGGGTGCAACATCTGCAACTTGTTGGATCAAAGTAAAACGACTATGCAACTTCATATATGGTGGATGCATATTACTCTTTTATTTTCTCATGTGCTGCGTTATAATGTGCCCCAGTACCGGTTCCTCATATTGACGATGATGATCTACACATTAAAGTGATGTAACTTGGAAGATTGAATAAAATACACGCTGTCCACTCCATCTCGGACCATGTGGGGAAGATAGGTTGCTTTAACATTTACATTTGATAAAAAAGGTTACATATGACAATGCCACAATTTGTGGAGGTGTGCTTTCAGAACTGTCAAATCTTGGCTACTGATATGTTAGGACATGTAGATTAGTTGTATTAGAATGATTTTTCACAAGTTTTAAATATACTTTGATAGTGTTATATTATGTGACATGTGTGAATAAAATTGGGGCAAAGCCATCAATATTCTGAAACTTGATATGCAACTGAAAATTTATAGCATATACAAACCAAGGAAAATTGACAAGAAATCGGCAAGTCACTTACGGTGGTAGGGAAAACTAAACATGATGTTGTATTGCTACTGGATAATCAAGCCTCCTATCTTTTCTTATTTACAAATCATATGTATCTACGATATAGCCTACGATCACCTTCATGACACCCTTAGCTTCCCAACACCTCCGCCTCTACCGAGTTGATCAAGAATAAAATTCCAGTGCAGAGAGTTTTCTGCATAAAAATGTTGTTACAGAGGTGCCAGAGTCAGTTCACCCCTTAACCCCTTTGGGACTCCATCTTAGCACACATCCTGGCACAAAAATATCATCGGTTGTGGACTATAGATCACCGTATTATACAACTTGATGTATCGTATTGCTATGTTTGCAAGTTGTTGGACCACAACGAAGCAATGATGCAACTTCGTTTATGATGGATGCACTTTACTCTAACATATATGCATGCTTATACACTTATTAGTCCACCGGCCACTGGAACAGAATCCACCATCACTGACTGTTCGAAAGCAAAATGGCACAATAAAAAGATGGTCGATCAAGGTTGGAACTGGAACTGCAAACACAAACCTATCTGTTGATTGGAACTGGCAGCGATGTTGATATTTCACATATTCTTTATATTCAAAATCTTTAATATTTAAATGACCTTGGATGGAGGCATGTTCTTCTAGACGAAATCTTAAACTTTACAGTTGACAATTTTTAATTTAAAATTCGTTTAGATGCCAAAATATTTCATCCAAGATTCATATAAGTTAATAAAAAAAGGATTGCATCACTTAACTAGTCACAATTGATCATGTAGTGCATAGTGCAGACAACGTATGCGAAGCTTTTGGTGATGGGTTCGATTCCTTGTGAACTCACACACGCTTATTCTGCATGAAAGTCTTGTGACAGGTCTTATCCCAGCGAGGGGGACGAGGAGGAGGGGATCGACTTCGGCGGGGTGATGCCCGCCGGAGGTGAAGAGATTGGTGCCGGCGGCGTGCCGCCCGCTGGCGGGGGTGAGGCGGCTGCCGCGTCGCAGCCGAACGCGGTGGACCTGGACGATGCCGCGCCGACGGTGGTGCCGGCGCCGGCCGTGTGTTGGCACTTCTTACGATCCAATATCAGAATTGGGGAATCCCGATACTGGATACAAGGAGTGTTCAGTGGTTTTCCTTATGGTTTAATAAAATATAGAAATATTCTGCAAGCGCACAGAATCACCGCTGTAGCACTTCACCTGGGAGTATCCCGAGGTATCGTAATTTATATTTCCGCAGGGAAGCTTTGGCAAGACTACTAGTGAACAGATATTCGAGAATATCAGAGAAGGGTACACGACTAGACAAGACAGGGGACAACGGCATTGGATAGGAGTGGATATACCGGACACACAGCTCAAGGGATACTCAGGTAAGGGAGAGAAGAGATAGATAGCTGGGAGGACAACGAGAAGAGATAAAGGATTGAATGATGGGCACTCCAGGATCTTCCTTCCTATCC
>OAMR01000433.1:150435-195907 GCA_900205405.1 Echinochloa crus-galli | reverse complement strand
CCACCGCCACCACGCCTGTCTCTTATACACATCTAGATGTGTATAAGAGACAGACCCAGCACGTTCCAGGTTTTTTATCTAAACGTTTTATCCCTTTGTTAGTTTTCAGGCAAACTGACTGGCACGCTTTCGGATTCATACGCGCGGGCCACGTGTTGAAGCTAGCTAATTCGGCTTGCTGTGTGCTTGGCGTGAACTGCATATTTTGCGTCAACAGTAAGGAGTGTTTCAGTGGTTTTCCTTATGGCTAGTAAAATATGTGAATATTCTGCAAGCGCACAGAAACACCGCTGTAGCACTTCACCTGGGAGTATCCCAAGGTATCGTAATTTATATTTCCGCAGGGAAGCTTTAGCAAGAATACTAGCGAACAGATATTCGAGACTATCAGAGAAGGGTACACGACTAAGCAAGACAGGGGATAAACGGTATTGGATAGGAGTGGATATACCGGACACACAGCTCAAGGGATACTCAGATAAGGGAGAGAAGAGATAGATAGCTGGGAGAACAACGAGAAGAGATAGAGGACTCCTGGATTCTTTATCTACCTATGTCACTCCAGCTTAGAGATACAGCGGCTACAGAGCCAGCACTAGGAGAGCTGGGTTAACTCTATTGTCTTAGCTTCGGAAAGCAACTATATAAGGCACAAGTAGAATAAAGTAGATAACTATATTGATAACTCGAATGTCATACAAAAGGAAAAGGTAAAAGATACAAGAGCTAATACCAGACCTTCTGAAGACGACTCCGGAACCTTCGAGGCATAGCTCGACTCGACTCTAACTCCCAACTAAACTAACCTACTCTACTAGAAATAAGTGGAAGAGCTCCTTGGCTTGAGTGTGTGTCACAAGTGTGAGTTAGGGGCCCTATTTATAGCTAGGACAGGTCGGTTGGCCAGGGTAACGGCCAAGCAAGCCAGGGGGTACCCCCTGATCCTCCGGGCGCCGGGAGGCGGTTCGGCCGAAGGAGTCAGTTCGGCCGAACTCCCTGGTTCGGCCGAACCCTTCGATGCACCGCCTTGGATGTGGATGGCCAGGATGAGCCTCCTGGAGGCGGTTGTTGGTTTGGCCGAAGGCCGGTGTTCGGCCGAACAGGGCCCAGGGCCCAGGCCCGCTCCTTTGCACCGCCTCTGTCCTTTGGGTCCCTCCTAGGCTGGCCTGGATGCTTGGATTTGAGTTGGTTCAGCCCAGGATGACTTGTCACGGCTCTGGTTGAGTTGGCGGAGGTCCTGCGTGGCTTGCACAGTTGTCGGATGATGTGGACGGCTCCTGCTGACTCGTACGGCTAAGGGGGTAACCGGCCGAACGTGTCGTTCGGCCGATTCGGTCATTTCCGACCCCTATAGCACGTATTTCGTGATATTGTACCTGCAAACATGACACTCACCAAAACTCGTGGAACTTTATTAGAAATAAAACCTAAGTACATGGAATGTTGCATAGTCTCTCATTTTATCCCGAGTATTGGTGGTCGGATTTGGGTTGTAACGACCGGCAACACCCACGCAGGGGCATTTTGGTTAATACATGAATATAACTCAAGCCCACGCAGGGGCATTTTGGTCAATACATGAATAGACCCATCGAGCGGACACGTATCCATCGGGCCTTGCTTACCTCCGACGCAAGCTCCTCGATCACGCCGCGTGTCCCCCGCTTCGAAGCTTCCCGATGCGCCCGGATACCGTCTCCGTCACGCCGAGCCTGCGGTTGATGGTTTTCAGGTAGCACCATCAAACCCCGCGTACTTGGTCCAGCCTCCACGCCAAGCCTCGAGCACGCCAAGCCTTTCACCTCCGGCTCCCGGACGGTCTACTAGGTCTTGCCTCGTTCCTTGACTTGGCCGCGCCCAATGTACCGGCTCGATCACCTTCATCCACGTTGCCTTGCTTGTTCTTGCACCATGTGAACCGCACTTGATCCCATCGGCCACCGGGTCCCTCGAACCAAGCCTACTTGTCTCTCCGCTCTTGGGAGGCCGCTCCGGCTAAGACCTTTCACACTTGTTCTTCACCTGCACCAATGCAAACCAAGCCGTATTCTACACCTGCAATACTTGAGCCAAGGCGAACGTCAGTCCACACCACGTTGTCAACCACTCATCACGAGTGCATTTACAACCCACCAATTCATCATAAAGGTTACACAACACTCACAACGTACAACACAACATATATGACACAACACACACAACGCAAAGCCTCAAATCATCCGGTCAATCACTCATCATATACAAACCAAGGCACATCTCAACTTGGTTTCTCAGTTTAGCAAGAAGAAGTCGAGGCGGATTAAATCGACCGTGTGTTTTACTTCTATATCCTTTTGATCATTTTGTAGGTACCGGTGTTTCGGACACCAGCAATCGGTTTTATTTGTACCGTGCTCTTTAGGTTTCCATGGTAAACACTCATTCACCAGCACTACACCACAACACCAAATTAGTGTCAGATGTTTGACGGTAAAACTAGATAATTATAAGCGTACGATCTGTTGGTAAAGATGGCTTACAGAGAATCTGTCGGTACTTCAAGTTATGGCAAGTGTATGATTGTCGGTATAATTATTTTGATTTACCATGTAACCATCTGTCGGTATTCTTATTATTTACTTCAAACTATCTGTCGACATAACACTGATCAGTATAACGCCATGTGACGGTCCCTCCTTGCCGCAGGATGTTCATCTTTCTTTTTTAGATTCGGAATTAAATTTTGTAATTGGTATTTCTCCCTCGTATGAACTCCAAATTTGATGATTCTTTTTTCTAAATTTCTGTAAAATCATGATCTTTCAATTAATGTCATTTTTGTATGATAATTGTTATTTTTTGGATCTTTTTAAATAACTTGTTTTCTTCCACTTTAGTAGAGAAATAAAAAACATGTTTTGCATAACAATTGCTAATGTAACTTCATATTTTATAGTATTATGGCCAACATAAGGCTGTGTCTAAATTTGAGGTATACACAAGTTCAAAAAGGTTACGAGGTATTCAAATCTCTAAGTTTGACTTGAGTTGTAAGAAATTATGTGAGAGATGTATCTTTTTGTGAATAATATATAGTCCTACTTTATCAAAATTACTTGAAATTTTTATGGTATGCTCATGGACTTGAGATATATTGTCGCATCAGTTTGTAGCATTTTTTGACCAAAATTAGATATTATTACATTACTTTATGGTAATTTCGAGATGGAAGGTTGAATTATCATTAGCAAACAATTTAATTCTTTGTCTATCTCTAAAACATAGGCTATAATGGTAAAATGAGTCAAAGTATGATTTTTATGAAAAACATTAATCTTATTAGAGGTACATGTTGTTCAATTTTGAATTATTTTCAATAAATTTCTAGAAATTTATTTAAACTACTTAAAATAGAAAGCCACTTTAATATTATTAAAACTCATACACAGAAAATTATATATAGTCTATTTTTAAAAATATATTGGGATATGCAAGATATATTATTTTGCAAATTACTTTACAATGGTGCATTAAAAGAGAAAAGGAAAAAAGAAAGACAGTAAGCAATGAAGTCTGCTGAGACAATTGAAATTTTGGCCCGTCCAACTGTTCTGGCCCACACGGCCTGCTCGGCCCACGTCGCGATCGAGTGTTGTGGGCCGTTCGATCTCGATCGGACGGATTTCGCTGTGCCGAGCTAGAATAAGAACATCGGACTCCCCAGAAACCCTCGGTCAATCCCTCCCCCCTTCCCTTCACCTAGCAGCGGCGGGGAGAGACGAGAGAGAGAGAGAGAGAGAGGCTGACGGCGCTCGGGTTGCCCCCTCCCCGCGTCTGCTCCGCCCCTCGGCGCCCTGGTCGCCGCCGGAGCGCCAGCTCCCCGCCCCGATCCCGGTACGTCCTCCCACCGAATCTCACCGCCCCCACCAGATCCGGCCGTACTGGTGCACAGAAGGGTTCTGACCTCATCTCGCTTCTACCGCCGCCCGATTCCGCAGGTGCTCGACGCGATGCAGCCGCCGATGGGGAACGAGAGGCCAGCGCCGCCCGGCCGACCTGTCTCCTCCTGCGCCGTCGGGAAGAGTCAACGCCCGCGCCGACCCGCGGACCGCGTCGACGGCGGCGACGGGGCCATCCAGATGTTCGGAGCCACGTCCGTGGCTGCGCGGTGTGCAGGGCGATGGAGGCGCTGCGAGAGCGGCGGCCGGAACGGCAGCGAGCGTGCGGCGGCCACAACTTTGCGGCAGCGACCATGATGTGACTGGTCTGTAGATGAGCACGGCGAGCGTTCGACGACCCCCAGCGTCAGCTACGTCTTGCGCGTGGCTAGCTTCTCGAACATGAGGTGAAGATGAGCCTGCAGATGAGCGAGAGAAGCATCTCAGTTCCTTCTTCATTCTGCATACTAGTAGCTATTATTTTATCTTTTCACAATTTCAATGCTTTTCATCTTACAACATGCTAGTATTACCCTTCGGCTGTAGAGATACAGATTACAACATGCTAGTATTGACCCAAAATGCTTGGATTTGCAAGATGCACATTGCAGTAGAAATGGAAATTAATCAGATACGCTGGTTTTTTATTTACTGGAGCAGTTATAGTTGATTTGTAGTTGGATTAAACAGGACAGGTCTCTGATATATTTTCTTATGGTCAGTACGTGATGATGCCATTGCTAATTTACTGTTATTGTGCGATTTAGTTAATTTGATTTACACTTATTGTGCCATTTAGTTAATTTTCTCCAGTTTTTTTTACTGCAGACTGCATTGGTGATGGAAACTCCTAGCAGTGCCCAACCTGATCTCAGTGACAGTAAGGCATAGCATAGTTACAGTATCTTACTTGGTAGTATCTTAGATTTAGTTTCCTTGGTCTCTGTTTCTGACACTGGAGGTCTGGTCAATGATAGTACTGCTAACTAGTACTGCTAGCAATGCTAGTAACTAAGTGATCTTGTTTTGGCATTGGTTAACATATTTATGCTTTACTTCTCACATTGCTTCATTGGGCTTAGAGTGCAGACATTTTAATCTGCAATTCTGCACATACACTGGAACTTCACTTTAACTTAGATAGTGTTAAGCTGCAGTTTTGTATGCATTAGTTTTGAAGGGACCTGTATGTATGTCAGGTTCTTTACCACGGTTTGTGGCACACAGGGAAAAAGTGGTTTCTAGTAGTGAGATGCCATACACGAGATTTGTTTTTCTCCTTTTACCACTGAATTGATCTCTAAAGTATGTCAGTTGGGTATGGTAATGTCCCCTGTCTTTGGTGCATGCCACATGTATATCATTGAATTTGCATTTACAATCTCTACATTCTAATGCTGAATAGAAGCACATTTTTTTACAGTCACAAGTCATGCTTTCAGACATGCTGCTACCATGTGTCTATGATTGTTCACAAATTGATGGTGATCGAATTGCAATTAATTATGTGATTTTTTTCTTATTTTAAGTGCAAGGGACGAGAGAGAGATTAACAACAAACAGCCAATTAAAGTAGTTTATGTACTCCCTCCATACCCATAAATCAAGTCGTTTAGGACAGCGACACGGTCTCCAAAGTATAACTTTGACTTCATATTTTTATAAAAATATTTGTTAAAAATTGACATATGTATATTTGTATGAAAGTATTGTGCAAGATAAATCTATTCACGAATTTTTCATATTTTCAAACTCTACAACTTAAAAGTTATTCATGATTTATTTTCCCAATGTTTGACTGAAATCTTGTCCAAAACGACTTGATTTACGGGTATGGAGGGAGTATGTTTTCTTCTACCTTGATGTTAGCTCATTCACAGAGTTTTCTCACAAAGCAAGGAACAAAGAACTCTTTACTGCTTTGCCTTTTATATTAACCCTTATTATTTTCTTCCCCTGCAGGTTCATAGTTAGGCGGCCCACTTAATCCTTCTGCAGTGAGACAAGATGGCTTTGCATATCCTATAAAATCTCTAAACTCGGTGATCTTGTCCTGTTGTGCTGAAATGCAGACACCTCAGCAAAACACTGTAGGATCTACAGTAACCAACGGTGAGCCGTTGGATCATCTGCCTACAGTACCGGCATCAGTCGTGGCCACTCGATCGTGGTGTCTCCTGATCCTTGCCGTCCGTCCGACGACCGAGCCGCTCGCACCGCGTGTCAATCTCCACCGCTCTCGCGCCCAATCCTTACCCGCTACCCGCCGCCTACCTATACCACGGCGCCGCCGAGCTCTCCTTCCTCTACCTCCCTTCCTCCCCGTTCTCCCATCGTCGTGCTCTTGCTCAGTGCTCTTCGGGCCCTTGCCCCCTGCTGATCGGCCCTGCAGCAGAGAAGCTTCCATCTCCAACTCTGGTCACGAGCGGGAGCTGACCCACCGGACCGCCGCCGCCGCCCTCTACTTCCATCTGAAACGCGAGCCGGAGCACCGTTGCCCTTGGATCCGCGGCGGAGAAGAAGAGGAGCTGCCGGAGCACCAGCAGGAGATCCCGCCTGCCCCGTCGTCTCCCTGCTAGCGTTCCCCGCGATGAGCCATCGATCCGTCGCCCTGTCTCGATCGGTAATCTCGCTGGCCCCCGCTGCTTCCTCTTCTCTATTCTCTTTTTTTGGAAGTATTCCTTCTGTACCGGTGCAGTGCCTTTGTTTGGCGGATTAGTCCGTGCTTCTTGATTCTGCTATTCCCCATCCTCATTTGTAGATGCGTATCCTATCTGCCCTTTATTTGGTTGTCATTAGGGAAAATTGGGTCTGTACCATTAAAAGATCAAGAGTTTGGAAAAATAGCACTGAAAGATGAATCTTTAGAAAACTACCATCAAAATGTTAAGCTGTTGTAGACTTTTACCACTACCGTTAACTCCACGTTACTTTAGCCCCAAAAAACAATTGGAGAGCAACATCCACGCAGGATCAACTCAGTTTTCATTTCAGCAGCACAACGGCTCCATTTCCATAAGCATTTTGGCATGACATTAACACTAAATTTAACAATACATTACTGCAGTACATAACTTGTTCACACGTTCATCAAAGTATGGCATAACACATACCGGCAACCATAGTTGCACATCGTTTATATACAAAAGAGCACACAGTACTAAATTAGCTAATTCATCTAGTCAATGATGAGCCTTCGATTAATTCCTCCAGGTGAGATAGCAGCCATTCTTCTAGTTGTTACACCTGGACTAGTTGGAGAGAGAGAGGACATCCTTCTAGTCATTACACCTGGGCTTGATCGAGGAATTGGAGAGGGTTCAACAACTGTCATGGATGCCTCAACATTAGTTGGGGAGGCCTGGCCAGGTTCTTCTTCAGGTTTGCTTTTCCTGTGAGGGATAAACTGAGTCAGTGAAGGAACATATTACAGCATATATAAGAAACAAAAATATTGCAATACCTCTGGCTAAATTCTACAAACGAGTGCTCGTCCTGACGAAAACTCTGTACGCAATTGCACTTGATATCTCTGCTCAAATTATACTTCTGTATCCTACACAAAACCATTACTTGTAATAATCTCAGACTTTGGATTAAGTTGAAGACTATAAAGCAGATGTTATGTCAGATATTTTTTGTGGTAGTGTGTATAGGCAGATAGAAGCTCTAACAAATCCACTGATGGTCCGGCTGCCAAATGTTGCCAGTGCCAAAGGGTGTTTGTTTTGTGTTTCATGGTACAAAGAATTTTTCTAGCTCAGCCAGTAGGTTTTGTGGGTGGAGAGGGTGATGTGCATCACAAAGACGATGTCGAGACAAATCAAAATGGGCCGAAACAAATAGAGCATGCCATCATCAACTCCACCACAACAGCCAGAATCAAATGATCGGAACACCTAGGAACATATTACAGCATATATAAGAAACAAAAATATTGCAATACCTAGGAACATATTACAGCATATATAAGAAACAAAAATATTGCAATACCTAGGAACATATTACAGCATATATAAGAAACAAAAATATTGCAATACCTAGGAACATATTACAGCATATATAAGAAACAAAAATATTGCAATACCTAGGAACATATTACAGCATATATAAGAAACAAAAATATTGCAATACCTAGGAACATATTACAGCATATATAAGAAACAAAAATATTGCAATACCTAGGAACATATTACAGCATATATAAGAAACAAAAATATTGCAATACCTAGGAACATATTACAGCATATATAAGAAACAAAAATATTGCAATACCTAGGAACATATTACAGCATATATAAGAAACAAAAATATTGCAATACCTAGGAACATATTACAGCATATATAAGAAACAAAAATATTGCAATACCTAGGAACATATTACAGCATATATAAGAAACAAAAATATTGCAATACCTAGGAACATATTACAGCATATATAAGAAACAAAAATATTGCAATACCTAGGAACATATTACAGCATATATAAGAAACAAAAATATTGCAATACCTAGGAACATATTACAGCATATATAAGAAACAAAAATATTGCAATACCTAGGAACATATTACAGCATATATAAGAAACAAAAATATTGCAATACCTAGGAACATATTACAGCATATATAAGAAACAAAAATATTGCAATACCTAGGAACATATTACAGCATATATAAGAAACAAAAATATTGCAATACCTAGGAACATATTACAGCATATATAAGAAACAAAAATATTGCAATACCTAGGAACATATTACAGCATATATAAGAAACAAAAATATTGCAATACCTAGGAACATATTACAGCATATATAAGAAACAAAAATATTGCAATACCTAGGAACATATTACAGCATATATAAGAAACAAAAATATTGCAATACCTAGGAACATATTACAGCATATATAAGAAACAAAAATATTGCAATACCTAGGAACATATTACAGCATATATAAGAAACAAAAATATTGCAATACCTAGGAACATATTACAGCATATATAAGAAACAAAAATATTGCAATACCTAGGAACATATTACAGCATATATAAGAAACAAAAATATTGCAATACCTAGGAACATATTACAGCATATATAAGAAACAAAAATATTGCAATACCTAGGAACATATTACAGCATATATAAGAAACAAAAATATTGCAATACCTAGGAACATATTACAGCATATATAAGAAACAAAAATATTGCAATACCTAGGAACATATTACAGCATATATAAGAAACAAAAATATTGCAATACCTAGGAACATATTACAGCATATATAAGAAACAAAAATATTGCAATACCTAGGAACATATTACAGCATATATAAGAAACAAAAATATTGCAATACCTAGGAACATATTACAGCATATATAAGAAACAAAAATATTGCAATACCTAGGAACATATTACAGCATATATAAGAAACAAAAATATTGCAATACCTAGGAACATATTACAGCATATATAAGAAACAAAAATATTGCAATACCTAGGAACATATTACAGCATATATAAGAAACAAAAATATTGCAATACCTAGGAACATATTACAGCATATATAAGAAACAAAAATATTGCAATACCTAGGAACATATTACAGCATATATAAGAAACAAAAATATTGCAATACCTAGGAACATATTACAGCATATATAAGAAACAAAAATATTGCAATACCTAGGAACATATTACAGCATATATAAGAAACAAAAATATTGCAATACCTAGGAACATATTACAGCATATATAAGAAACAAAAATATTGCAATACCTAGGAACATATTACAGCATATATAAGAAACAAAAATATTGCAATACCTAGGAACATATTACAGCATATATAAGAAACAAAAATATTGCAATACCTAGGAACATATTACAGCATATATAAGAAACAAAAATATTGCAATACCTAGGAACATATTACAGCATATATAAGAAACAAAAATATTGCAATACCTAGGAACATATTACAGCATATATAAGAAACAAAAATATTGCAATACCTAGGAACATATTACAGCATATATAAGAAACAAAAATATTGCAATACCTAGGAACATATTACAGCATATATAAGAAACAAAAATATTGCAATACCTAGGAACATATTACAGCATATATAAGAAACAAAAATATTGCAATACCTAGGAACATATTACAGCATATATAAGAAACAAAAATATTGCAATACCTAGGAACATATTACAGCATATATAAGAAACAAAAATATTGCAATACCTAGGAACATATTACAGCATATATAAGAAACAAAAATATTGCAATACCTAGGAACATATTACAGCATATATAAGAAACAAAAATATTGCAATACCTAGGAACATATTACAGCATATATAAGAAACAAAAATATTGCAATACCTAGGAACATATTACAGCATATATAAGAAACAAAAATATTGCAATACCTAGGAACATATTACAGCATATATAAGAAACAAAAATATTGCAATACCTAGGAACATATTACAGCATATATAAGAAACAAAAATATTGCAATACCTAGGAACATATTACAGCATATATAAGAAACAAAAATATTGCAATACCTAGGAACATATTACAGCATATATAAGAAACAAAAATATTGCAATACCTAGGAACATATTACAGCATATATAAGAAACAAAAATATTGCAATACCTAGGAACATATTACAGCATATATAAGAAACAAAAATATTGCAATACCTAGGAACATATTACAGCATATATAAGAAACAAAAATATTGCAATACCTAGGAACATATTACAGCATATATAAGAAACAAAAATATTGCAATACCTAGGAACATATTACAGCATATATAAGAAACAAAAATATTGCAATACCTAGGAACATATTACAGCATATATAAGAAACAAAAATATTGCAATACCTAGGAACATATTACAGCATATATAAGAAACAAAAATATTGCAATACCTAGGAACATATTACAGCATATATAAGAAACAAAAATATTGCAATACCTAGGAACATATTACAGCATATATAAGAAACAAAAATATTGCAATACCTAGGAACATATTACAGCATATATAAGAAACAAAAATATTGCAATACCTAGGAACATATTACAGCATATATAAGAAACAAAAATATTGCAATACCTAGGAACATATTACAGCATATATAAGAAACAAAAATATTGCAATACCTAGGAACATATTACAGCATATATAAGAAACAAAAATATTGCAATACCTAGGAACATATTACAGCATATATAAGAAACAAAAATATTGCAATACCTAGGAACATATTACAGCATATATAAGAAACAAAAATATTGCAATACCTAGGAACATATTACAGCATATATAAGAAACAAAAATATTGCAATACCTAGGAACATATTACAGCATATATAAGAAACAAAAATATTGCAATACCTAGGAACATATTACAGCATATATAAGAAACAAAAATATTGCAATACCTAGGAACATATTACAGCATATATAAGAAACAAAAATATTGCAATACCTAGGAACATATTACAGCATATATAAGAAACAAAAATATTGCAATACCTAGGAACATATTACAGCATATATAAGAAACAAAAATATTGCAATACCTAGGAACATATTACAGCATATATAAGAAACAAAAATATTGCAATACCTAGGAACATATTACAGCATATATAAGAAACAAAAATATTGCAATACCTAGGAACATATTACAGCATATATAAGAAACAAAAATATTGCAATACCTAGGAACATATTACAGCATATATAAGAAACAAAAATATTGCAATACCTAGGAACATATTACAGCATATATAAGAAACAAAAATATTGCAATACCTAGGAACATATTACAGCATATATAAGAAACAAAAATATTGCAATACCTAGGAACATATTACAGCATATATAAGAAACAAAAATATTGCAATACCTAGGAACATATTACAGCATATATAAGAAACAAAAATATTGCAATACCTAGGAACATATTACAGCATATATAAGAAACAAAAATATTGCAATACCTAGGAACATATTACAGCATATATAAGAAACAAAAATATTGCAATACCTAGGAACATATTACAGCATATATAAGAAACAAAAATATTGCAATACCTAGGAACATATTACAGCATATATAAGAAACAAAAATATTGCAATACCTAGGAACATATTACAGCATATATAAGAAACAAAAATATTGCAATACCTAGGAACATATTACAGCATATATAAGAAACAAAAATATTGCAATACCTAGGAACATATTACAGCATATATAAGAAACAAAAATATTGCAATACCTAGGAACATATTACAGCATATATAAGAAACAAAAATATTGCAATACCTAGGAACATATTACAGCATATATAAGAAACAAAAATATTGCAATACCTAGGAACATATTACAGCATATATAAGAAACAAAAATATTGCAATACCTAGGAACATATTACAGCATATATAAGAAACAAAAATATTGCAATACCTAGGAACATATTACAGCATATATAAGAAACAAAAATATTGCAATACCTAGGAACATATTACAGCATATATAAGAAACAAAAATATTGCAATACCTAGGAACATATTACAGCATATATAAGAAACAAAAATATTGCAATACCTAGGAACATATTACAGCATATATAAGAAACAAAAATATTGCAATACCTAGGAACATATTACAGCATATATAAGAAACAAAAATATTGCAATACCTAGGAACATATTACAGCATATATAAGAAACAAAAATATTGCAATACCTAGGAACATATTACAGCATATATAAGAAACAAAAATATTGCAATACCTAGGAACATATTACAGCATATATAAGAAACAAAAATATTGCAATACCTAGGAACATATTACAGCATATATAAGAAACAAAAATATTGCAATACCTAGGAACATATTACAGCATATATAAGAAACAAAAATATTGCAATACCTAGGAACATATTACAGCATATATAAGAAACAAAAATATTGCAATACCTAGGAACATATTACAGCATATATAAGAAACAAAAATATTGCAATACCTAGGAACATATTACAGCATATATAAGAAACAAAAATATTGCAATACCTAGGAACATATTACAGCATATATAAGAAACAAAAATATTGCAATACCTAGGAACATATTACAGCATATATAAGAAACAAAAATATTGCAATACCTAGGAACATATTACAGCATATATAAGAAACAAAAATATTGCAATACCTAGGAACATATTACAGCATATATAAGAAACAAAAATATTGCAATACCTAGGAACATATTACAGCATATATAAGAAACAAAAATATTGCAATACCTAGGAACATATTACAGCATATATAAGAAACAAAAATATTGCAATACCTAGGAACATATTACAGCATATATAAGAAACAAAAATATTGCAATACCTAGGAACATATTACAGCATATATAAGAAACAAAAATATTGCAATACCTAGGAACATATTACAGCATATATAAGAAACAAAAATATTGCAATACCTAGGAACATATTACAGCATATATAAGAAACAAAAATATTGCAATACCTAGGAACATATTACAGCATATATAAGAAACAAAAATATTGCAATACCTAGGAACATATTACAGCATATATAAGAAACAAAAATATTGCAATACCTAGGAACATATTACAGCATATATAAGAAACAAAAATATTGCAATACCTAGGAACATATTACAGCATATATAAGAAACAAAAATATTGCAATACCTAGGAACATATTACAGCATATATAAGAAACAAAAATATTGCAATACCTAGGAACATATTACAGCATATATAAGAAACAAAAATATTGCAATACCTAGGAACATATTACAGCATATATAAGAAACAAAAATATTGCAATACCTAGGAACATATTACAGCATATATAAGAAACAAAAATATTGCAATACCTAGGAACATATTACAGCATATATAAGAAACAAAAATATTGCAATACCTAGGAACATATTACAGCATATATAAGAAACAAAAATATTGCAATACCTAGGAACATATTACAGCATATATAAGAAACAAAAATATTGCAATACCTAGGAACATATTACAGCATATATAAGAAACAAAAATATTGCAATACCTAGGAACATATTACAGCATATATAAGAAACAAAAATATTGCAATACCTAGGAACATATTACAGCATATATAAGAAACAAAAATATTGCAATACCTAGGAACATATTACAGCATATATAAGAAACAAAAATATTGCAATACCTAGGAACATATTACAGCATATATAAGAAACAAAAATATTGCAATACCTAGGAACATATTACAGCATATATAAGAAACAAAAATATTGCAATACCTAGGAACATATTACAGCATATATAAGAAACAAAAATATTGCAATACCTAGGAACATATTACAGCATATATAAGAAACAAAAATATTGCAATACCTAGGAACATATTACAGCATATATAAGAAACAAAAATATTGCAATACCTAGGAACATATTACAGCATATATAAGAAACAAAAATATTGCAATACCTAGGAACATATTACAGCATATATAAGAAACAAAAATATTGCAATACCTAGGAACATATTACAGCATATATAAGAAACAAAAATATTGCAATACCTAGGAACATATTACAGCATATATAAGAAACAAAAATATTGCAATACCTAGGAACATATTACAGCATATATAAGAAACAAAAATATTGCAATACCTAGGAACATATTACAGCATATATAAGAAACAAAAATATTGCAATACCTAGGAACATATTACAGCATATATAAGAAACAAAAATATTGCAATACCTAGGAACATATTACAGCATATATAAGAAACAAAAATATTGCAATACCTAGGAACATATTACAGCATATATAAGAAACAAAAATATTGCAATACCTAGGAACATATTACAGCATATATAAGAAACAAAAATATTGCAATACCTAGGAACATATTACAGCATATATAAGAAACAAAAATATTGCAATACCTAGGAACATATTACAGCATATATAAGAAACAAAAATATTGCAATACCTAGGAACATATTACAGCATATATAAGAAACAAAAATATTGCAATACCTAGGAACATATTACAGCATATATAAGAAACAAAAATATTGCAATACCTAGGAACATATTACAGCATATATAAGAAACAAAAATATTGCAATACCTAGGAACATATTACAGCATATATAAGAAACAAAAATATTGCAATACCTAGGAACATATTACAGCATATATAAGAAACAAAAATATTGCAATACCTAGGAACATATTACAGCATATATAAGAAACAAAAATATTGCAATACCTAGGAACATATTACAGCATATATAAGAAACAAAAATATTGCAATACCTAGGAACATATTACAGCATATATAAGAAACAAAAATATTGCAATACCTAGGAACATATTACAGCATATATAAGAAACAAAAATATTGCAATACCTAGGAACATATTACAGCATATATAAGAAACAAAAATATTGCAATACCTAGGAACATATTACAGCATATATAAGAAACAAAAATATTGCAATACCTAGGAACATATTACAGCATATATAAGAAACAAAAATATTGCAATACCTAGGAACATATTACAGCATATATAAGAAACAAAAATATTGCAATACCTAGGAACATATTACAGCATATATAAGAAACAAAAATATTGCAATACCTAGGAACATATTACAGCATATATAAGAAACAAAAATATTGCAATACCTAGGAACATATTACAGCATATATAAGAAACAAAAATATTGCAATACCTAGGAACATATTACAGCATATATAAGAAACAAAAATATTGCAATACCTAGGAACATATTACAGCATATATAAGAAACAAAAATATTGCAATACCTAGGAACATATTACAGCATATATAAGAAACAAAAATATTGCAATACCTAGGAACATATTACAGCATATATAAGAAACAAAAATATTGCAATACCTAGGAACATATTACAGCATATATAAGAAACAAAAATATTGCAATACCTAGGAACATATTACAGCATATATAAGAAACAAAAATATTGCAATACCTAGGAACATATTACAGCATATATAAGAAACAAAAATATTGCAATACCTAGGAACATATTACAGCATATATAAGAAACAAAAATATTGCAATACCTAGGAACATATTACAGCATATATAAGAAACAAAAATATTGCAATACCTAGGAACATATTACAGCATATATAAGAAACAAAAATATTGCAATACCTAGGAACATATTACAGCATATATAAGAAACAAAAATATTGCAATACCTAGGAACATATTACAGCATATATAAGAAACAAAAATATTGCAATACCTAGGAACATATTACAGCATATATAAGAAACAAAAATATTGCAATACCTAGGAACATATTACAGCATATATAAGAAACAAAAATATTGCAATACCTAGGAACATATTACAGCATATATAAGAAACAAAAATATTGCAATACCTAGGAACATATTACAGCATATATAAGAAACAAAAATATTGCAATACCTAGGAACATATTACAGCATATATAAGAAACAAAAATATTGCAATACCTAGGAACATATTACAGCATATATAAGAAACAAAAATATTGCAATACCTAGGAACATATTACAGCATATATAAGAAACAAAAATATTGCAATACCTAGGAACATATTACAGCATATATAAGAAACAAAAATATTGCAATACCTAGGAACATATTACAGCATATATAAGAAACAAAAATATTGCAATACCTAGGAACATATTACAGCATATATAAGAAACAAAAATATTGCAATACCTAGGAACATATTACAGCATATATAAGAAACAAAAATATTGCAATACCTAGGAACATATTACAGCATATATAAGAAACAAAAATATTGCAATACCTAGGAACATATTACAGCATATATAAGAAACAAAAATATTGCAATACCTAGGAACATATTACAGCATATATAAGAAACAAAAATATTGCAATACCTCGGCTTTTTTCCCTTTTTAGGGCGAGGTGGTGGAAGCTCTTGTTCCAATTCAGCTTGAGTAGCATTGCAACCCTTCTCAATGTGTCCAAATTGAAAGCACCTTTTGCATTGATACGGTCCTCTCTTTCCTGGCTCTCCACTAGCCTTAATTCTTTGTTTTCTTGGTCTACCAGCAGCCCTTTGCAATGGAGGAGGAACCATTTCAAACCCAATATCAACCTTTGGCCATTCAGATTTGTCATTCATTGGGGTGATTTGAAACTGATAAGCCATCTTGAACCTCTCTACTTAGTAGTAGTCATGCACAAGATCCTCAATGTTTAGTTCTTTCATTCGTTTTTTCACTGTCCCAAACAAGTATATAGCATGAGTGCATGGTTTTCCTGACACCTCCCATTGTCCACAGCCACATTCTCTTTTTGCAAGGTCAACTCCGTACCTCCAAGTCTTACCTTCCTTTGTTGTTCCTGATATTTCAGCTGACAATGGACCACTTTTCGTTATATTATAGTGCAGTCCTCTGCTCTTCATGTTCAACTCGTGTATCACACTAGGAAGGATGTGCCCTTGAATTCTATTGGCTATCTGTTGCCTTGTGCAAATCTTCTCCATGATTTTCTCCCTAATCTTATCCATGAGATCAACAATGGGGAGGTCTTTGTAATCCTTAATCCAATTGTTGAAGCATTCTGATATGTTGTTGTTGACATAATCAACTTTGCATTCTTTGCAAAATTTAGATCTGCTCCATAGTAGTTTGTGATGGCTGTTTAAAAAAGTGATTGCTTTAGGACAGTCAGTTGCAATTTTCTCCATCAACGCATCATGCCTACGAGCTGTACATGCCCATGCACAAGGCCACATGTACTTCAGCATGTCACCTTTGAACTTTTTCCTAAAATTAGCCATTAGATGTCTAAAACACTCACGGTGCTCTGCGTCACCTTTGAAGACTTTATTGACAGCATGTGCTAATCCCTTACAAGCATCTGTGTGGATTGTCAACCCAGGTGGAGTGCCAATTGCTTTCTTTAGGTTGCTCATGAAACTGATCTTGATTTTATATTAAAAGAGAAAGAAGTAGCAGCTGTACAAAGAATAATTACAGAAAGAGGAAAGAGAGAAAAAAGAATGATAACCATAAATGTGTTGCCCCCATGAAGTTTCTTTGCATGCACTCTCCAATCACAATTTTCATCTGCACACCTTGCCCTGTATCTGTCCTTGTCACTATGTTCAACCCTAGTCTCAAACTCATTTCTTATGGCATATGTCCTCATTGTCAAGATAAACTGATTCTTGTCTACAAAGGTGTCTCCTTCCTTAATGATTGAATTCTCTTTATCATGTGTTGCTCCTCTTCATCCATTGGTGGACCAGCAGTTGTTTCTCCATATTGTGGTACTTTTGCCCATTCAAATCCGTCAATTTTCATCTCCTCATCAACAACATTCGCTTGAGTAGGTATTTCCTCGCCAACCATGTTCACTGCAGCAGGAATCTCATCACCCTCAGCACGGCTGCCCACTATCATTAGGAACTTCACTAGTTGAGATGCCCTTAGCAAGTCAAGAAGCTGACCATCTGAAGTTAATTTGCATGTCAAATTGGACCCTGTTAAAACCCAGAAATTTGCCTTTTGGCTGCTGTCCCAAAAATATCCTTTGTCCATAATATCCTTCTCCAGATCAATGACCGCATACTCTTCCGAATCAACAACCAAGCTTACAGTCCTGCCCCTGTTGTACACC
This sequence comes from Echinochloa crus-galli, assembly GCA_900205405.1. Lineage (NCBI taxonomy): Eukaryota > Viridiplantae > Streptophyta > Magnoliopsida > Poales > Poaceae > Echinochloa > Echinochloa crus-galli. The sequence goes on along the minus strand of OAMR01000433.1, from coordinate 177,173 downwards.
CTTTTACCATCTCTAGTGCTGAAGTATGAGTTGACAGTGACCTCTACTTTACAAGCATTCTTTGGATCCATCCTGCTATATACAAGCCACAAATATACGGAACAGAGGAACAAATGTAAGGACTAATTCACAACAATTTTAAGTCCTCGTTCGTTCCCTTCACATAGCCAGCATGTTCCACATACAAATACCAGCACAAATCCAGCATAATCCACATACAAATAGGAAGAATATGGAGAGGGTCAGAGGGGATTACTTTTCTGGAACTTCAGTAGCATCCATCCTACTCAAATCCCACAGCTCTCATCTCATTACTGCATAATCCCCAAAAGCTAGGGTTTAGATCATGTAACGAAAGCATGACAAGGAGAGTAACGATGGAGAAAAGGAGTTGAGCAAGAGACGTGCACCATGGAGGAGAGGCCTGAGGAGCTGCAGCCGCCCAGCGGGTGGTGCGCTGGCGCGCTGCTGGGGTACGCCGCCGCCGACCGCCGGGCATGTGCTCTGCGCGGTCCCCCTCGCCTTCTGTTCTGTGCGTGTGTTTGGGCCTTTTGGGCTGGGGGCGTGCGTGTTTTTTCCTTTTTTTAATCACCATCGCACGGCAAGGTAACGTAAGTGGTAAAAACCAATAACGGAGTCATCTTTTGATGCTAGTTTCCTGAAACTCATTCTTTCAGTGCTATTTTTCCAAACTCTTGATCTTTTAATGGTACAGACCCAATTTTCCCTTGTCATTAGCACATCGTGCCCAATTTGAGCCCTGCATGCGGACTTCCTTCTAGGCCCACAACTGTGCCTGTGCTTGGAGCTGCAACTGCCGTAGACACCGGTCTTTGCTCCCCAATCAGCACACACGCCGGCAGGATTCCGTGCTACCGTTCCCCGGCTGGCATCGATGTCTGACCCGGCCTCTGATCCACCCCTCCCTTTCAAAGATACTCCATTCATTGGTACTTCCGACTCCTACGTCCTCACTGCACTTTTATTCGGCAACACGGCAACTACATCCATCGTACGGACTTCAGCCGTAAGGTAGCTTCTTTTCGACTCCAAGTACAGAATTACTTCTAAAGAATGTTCCCAATTAACAGACACAGACTGCATTGCCGCACTACGCCACCTGATTTCAATGGCTCATCACGTTGACTCACAAAAACATTCATGTTCCCCTCGGGCATCAATAGTACAAATGTGATCATATTTTGTCCGAATTCTGTTCCCCACCATGATGCTTGAATTGTTTTATGCAGTTCTTCAGTTCTCAGCTACCTATACACTGTTTCCAATTTCTCCCTTTCTTACTCTCTTAGCGCCAACATCAGTTGACTCAATTTCATCTTCGGGACCTCCTACCGCACAGTGGTTATGTAAGAAGGAAGCCACCCTTTCAGATTACGATATGGACCCTAAACAGAAATTTGTTATTTAGGATGAGACAGGTATACGTCGGATTTGTTCATCACTTTATCTGTTATGTTATTACTACTTTCCCGTCCATTTCCTACATTTATAAAGTTCATCTTCTATGAGGATCTCAGCAATTGCTGTGAATTGATCTGACAGTCATGTTTGCATTGTAGATAACTACAATAATAAGCATCCAAGGCAGCCTACAAGCTCTGTGTTCACTTATGGAGATTCCGTGTCGTGCTCCTATATACCACATCGTCAGGTGCTCCACATACCACATCGTCAGGTACTGAGCCGCCGTATTATATCGCTGCCAGAAAATATTCCTCATACAGGTGATACAGGTGTGGCCTATGGTACTGACCTTCCGAACATAATATCCATCTCATCTGATACTTCATTGCCTTATACGTTGCACCTCTGCAATTAACCTCATGCCTTCTGTTCCCTTCTCACAGAGTGCGTGGTCGAAGAGCTGTCGGTTGCTTCCCAATCGCGACGAAAGCTTAAGGCGAGTATAGCTTCAAACATAGATGGTTAGATCACTTGCTTTATGTTCCTCACTGCATAAAATGTTTTAAGATTCTCTTCAACATTTGAAACGATTATTTGGTTTAGATCAGTACACTGCATTCCTGAGTTGCCTTGGGTACTCATACCCAACTTAGTCAGTTTGGTGGCAGCAACTAATTGATCCGTGTTTTATCTTACAATCCCTTGCTCCAAACACCCAACATAACTTCTCCAGTGATTTGTGGTTTCCTACAGTTCCTTAGAGGTGCAAGACATCATGTTCTTACTTATCCACTTCTAGAGACTGGCTCATGCATTTCCAGCCAAACTTTTCCTATGATTCTGTTACTTCATCTTATTCTTAGTGCAGGTAAGGCCTATATTCAGAATGAGTAATGAAAACTGCAACCAGATGGATATTCTCTGGGATCGACCATCGGAGTTTTAATGAAAGGTACTTGCAATTGTTAAAATTCGTCTTATCATCACTCTAGAATAATTTCCCAGCTGAACAAAAGGCTAACTAGGCGACTTGCATAGCCCTGAGTGATTTGGCGGCCTCCTCGGGTCACTGATGCTTGATCAAATTTACGCTATTAGATCATACACACATGCACGGAGGCAGCCGGTGGGGCGGAGGGGGCTCGAGCCCCCCCTACCGGCATGCACTCCATTAAACTTGCCTAAGCTTCTTCTAGAAACTTGAGGAGGAGGAAGAAAGGAAGGAGGGGCTGAAGAAGGAAAGAAGAGGAAGAGAGGAGGAAGAAGAGGAGTCAGCCCCCCCTTCGTCGGATCCTGGCTCCGTCCCTGCATACACAAATTATGAGTTCATGTGTAATATCTGATTTGACGTCTCAAATGTATGCGAATTCTGGCCATAGCCATACACTTATTGATATTTTGATTGTGAATCCAGTCAGTATATGGAAGTATTGTATTTGATTCCGAAATTTTATTGATTCATATCAATATAAGGTAACCTAATTCATTGTAATACTATTTTGTCTACGTGCCCGCGCAAGGCGTGGGGGTTCCTACTAGTAACATTAGAAATTGTAGTTGAGATCATAATGGTTGATACCAGATGTTTTCTAATACTTGAAACCATATGGTTTTCCATTAGTTGCTTTGGTACATTAGAGATACTGTAATAGTTGATACTATGACTCTAATGTTTGTATGGCAAATGAGACAACTTGTATATTACTGAGGAATGGTGGGACTTGATCATGAATGAATGTGGTTTGTGTGGCTAATGTGCTTGTTGTAGAGAACTTTTGAACTGAATTGCAATCAAATGAGATTTTATTTTTTTTATCTATACAAATGATAGCGTTTGATCATCAGTTGGTAAAAACAGATGTTACCACCAATCTATCTGTGGGCAAAAGTTGTTAGGCACTGTCTGTTGGTATACATAGGTCTGTCGGTATATCTTCATGTTGCGTGAGACTGTCTGTCGTTGTAAGTGTAGTCTGTCGGTATAACTTTTTACCGACAGCACTTGCACCGACAGCAAGTATCTGTTGGTGTAACATTATACCGACAGATCCTCAATTGCTAAAACGGCTTATACCAACAGATCAGCTATCGCTATTCTGGGGCTGTGGTGTAGTGCAGAGATTATACTGAGAGGGCCAATCGTGTTCCTGAACAATAGTGTTTCAATCTTACAGAGATGCTCGTAAGATGGTGTGTTTATGCGCGAGTGGATTGAACTTAGTATGAATGAGACGAGCCGAATCAGGGCCGATCAGCTTTTTTTCAGGAGAGACCCTACTCCCCTTATATAGTGTTGGGGGTAGTGACACCGTGGAAAGAAAGATGAGGGGTCTTTCAGGCCCTGATCCTGTTGGTTGCGCTAGACGGCTAGAGGGGTCGGTGTGGCGACACGTCTCCGCTCGGACCTTCATGCTGGTCGTGGACATAGTCGTGACTGGGGCGCAGCTACAACGCCGATCGCCCGATCGTGAGAGCACAACCCCGTATTATGGCCTGTCTATGTCGGTTGTAACGACGCCACTCTGACGCGACCATCACTGCGGCGGATCGTGGCGCTAGTCTCTTGTAGGGAGATGGGTTTCGTCCCTTCGCTAATGCGGCAACGGCGCTGGCGTCCCCATTCCGAGGATTGGTGCTTCCGCACGTCTCATGTCAGCTGGTGTGGTCTCTCTTCTTGCCCACCAGATATATTTAAAATATAAACTACCCTGGCTACCTATGCTAGCTGGTGCTTCGATCACTCGCATTGCTACAAGACTACATCAACGTCTTGATGTGAGCCGCATGCATGATTAGTTCCTACCAGTGACGGACCCGGAGATCGAACGGAGTCTGGACAAAGTCTAAGACATTTTTCCTCACATGATCAATTTTAACTGCTAATTGTTGGAGCTGCTTCTATTGATCGACTCTTCGATCTTTCTCTCATTCTCTGGTCTATATAGTGCTTAACTCAAACACACATGCACATGCAAGCTGCCTCCTCTCTCTCTCTGGTGGTGATCGACAAACACGTACACAAGCTAATAACAGCGCACACAGTACAACCTCTCTGGTGGTGGTCTATGCACAATAAATCTGGTTACTAAAACATACACGAAGAAGCTAACACCTGGTATATGCACGAAGAAGCAAATACATTGAAAATATACTGCTACATCACGTGTGTATGCAACTAATACACGCATATACCGCATCATATATGTACGTTTACTATAAACAATACAGCTAGTAGTAAAAAACAGTGCTAACACTATCATTTTGTAGGTGTTGCGCTGGCCGCTGGGAGCCCGGGCAGTTGGCCAGGCTAGCCGGGCGCTGGAAATCCGTCCATGGTTCCTACGGAGTACTTTTTCTTCCTGCCGTCTCAGGACTCTATTGCGGGGCGAGCCTGAAATGTTGTGGCGCTGCTGATCCTGGTGCCGCTCATTCGAAGTATGATAGCAGCATACAGTTCTTCCTATCAGAGTTTTGCCACGAAGATGTGGCATTAGATGCAAGCTAATTGTGTGTGCGTGTGCATTGCGAGAAGACAATATATATGATCTATATATGCAGGTGCTAACCCACATGTCCAATTATTTACTATTTCAACATGTGAAAAAAGTGCCACTTTAGAGGAAAAGGTATAAACTAAGATTGGTACCATGTCTTGTACCTCCTCTTCTGTATTATTTCTCTCATTTGCTGCGTTATAATGTGTCAGGGGATTGGTTCTTCGTATTGGTGATGACAACTTATACTACTCTTCTAATACAAATAGCACTATTTTATATTTAAATTTAATACTATACTTATTTCATATCTTGTCTTAGATGTCATGTAGAAACCATGTATTATGTAAGACTTGATTTCTTCTCTTTTTTTATTTACTCATCTAATCACTAACGTTGTTGCTTGTCTGCATTCGTTAGTTAGGTGATTGTGTGCGAGTATACAACCGAAGTTGCCGTCATGCCGTGCACCACCACCGTACTTTTACCACCTTTAAAATTGGCGCGGCACACCGACGAAATTAAAGCATCAGACGAGACTGGGATCCTAAATTAAGTTATGGACGTGGACACAGGCCGGCTAGCACCACAAGGATTACATGACGCATTAAGAGTTTGAGACGTCGTCGGGCCATGCTAGAGACACCGATGACACCACCAATAAGATCGCCGACGACGGCGCCATGGTGCCATACCTTCACCACATGCATCGTGGAGGTGCAGCTTGCCAATTGTTACATTCGTGCATAGATAGATATGCAGGCATGAGAACATGCGTACGTGCATGAACACACATGGCGCGCTACTGAGCAAGTGGCAGAGAGACACCCTGACATTCAAGCATTCATCCACGCCAAAGCATGACACACTTAGGCCTTGTTTAGATCCCAAATTCTACTCCTAAATTTACTATGCAAAAAGAAGATTCCCTATCACATCAAAATGTCATAACATGCATGAAGTACTAAATGTAGATAAAATCAAAAACTAATTACACAGTTTTGTTGTGCTCTGCGAGACGAACATTTTGAGCCTAATTAATCAATTTTTGGTTAATTTTTCACAAATACAAACGAAATGCTACAGTGACGCAATGATTACGAAGTGACATCGTACTTCCAAATTCACCCTCCCAATTCTAACATCTAAACAAGGCCTTAACTACGGCCATGTGCTCCATTAATGGCCACATCGACACATGACGGAGCTGACCGAAGCCTGTCGTTGCTTATCACCTACTCCCTCCGGTATCCTAAAGAAAGTCCTTTAGAACAGCGACACGGTCACCAAAGCACAACTTTGACTTCTCTTTTCTATAAAAATATTTTTTGAAAAGTTATATATGTATATTTTTATGAAAGTAATTTTCAAAACCAATCTATTTATTTGATTTTCACATTTTCAAACTCAACGACTTAAATATTATTCATGATTTATATTCCCAATGTTTGACCGAAACCATGTCTAAAAGGACTTTCTTTACGACACCGGAGGGAGTATGCATGCATGTATGCGAGGATGAGGAGCTGAGGCCATCTCAGTGAGAGGGGGTCATCGACACAGTTACCTAGACAAAAACTTAAGAACTGTGCTAGTAGAGGGTCATGGTGATGACCCTCCTCTCATATTTCATGACCCTCCTCTTTTCTCTCTCATAATAGTATTGGTACATGTTATCAAATTTAGTGTCTATGACACTCCCATGACCCTCCCACTGAGACTGGAACTACCGGATTTTAATACTTCGCCATGTGCCCCAGGCACACGGCGAAGCCCCTCTAGCACACGGCGAAGGCTTCGCCGTGTGTGGCCTACGGCGAAGCACATACGGCGACGAACTCCGACGGCGAAGCCTTCTTCGCCGTAGGCCTAATATCGCGCACACGGCGACACTTCGCCATGTGCTAAATATGGCACACGGCGAAGCCAAGCAGCAAACGGCGGCGGGCAAACGGAAAATTTATGGGCGCGAGGGTTTCAATTTCAAATCGAAAATTTGAATCTTCGCGGCAAATTTTTCAAATGTTCGCCGTGTGCTTACGCATGGGCACACGACGAAGATTTTGAAAAAAAATACAGTTGCCTTTCTCTAACTCTTCACCGTGTGCCTCAGCTCTGGCACACGGCGAAGATTTTGTAAAAAAAATATCACGCACTCTTCGCCGTGTGCCTCTACCATGGCACACGGCGAAGGTTTATTAACTTCGCCGTGTGCCAGGTTCTGGCCCATGGCGAAACGATCAAATCTGGTCACAGTTATGGTCACTTCGCCGTGTGCTAGGATTTTGGCACACGGCGAAGTGACCTTTAAATTTCTGTTTTTTTTTTGTTTTTTGACGTATACAGGACCTCAAAAATCACACAAAAAGCACAGGCATCATCATATATCATAACAAGCATCCAACACATATATTTGATCATCACTAGCACACATATTGTCCAAAAGTGCATCTACAAGTCCACAAACAGAAAGCATCAAGTTCACAATTGTAAAGTAACAAGTCCACACATGCATAGTTCACTGAGGAGGCGCGGGCGGCGGTAAAGCTAGGTTCATCGGCGCTCCCGGCGACAAAGCTGGCGAACATGACGCCGCCGATTGATTCTGCAAAAAATTGAATAGATTGTATGTGAGGCAAAAATAAAGTTCTTTGAAGTTTTAATCTAAATTTCAGCGAGCTCTCTTAGCTGGAATCTAAATCATTTACAATTTTATCGAACTCTCTAAGTGACTCTATGTGCAGTGTTCTCTAAGTCTCTAATAATTGAAAGGAATGTAAAAGGTTGTGTTGTGGCTTACAGGAGGAGTTGAAGGAGCCGAAGACTAAGGACGCAATACCATCGGTTGCAGCGGTGGCAGCGGTGGCAGCATATGACCCATCTGGGCGAATTGAGCAGCGAAAACAGTATACATATCCTGCATCCGTCGGTCAACAGTCGCCTCCACTCTCGCTGCATCCGCCTCTCGTAGCCTCTTCTCTTCGGCCAACGCCGCCTCGTATGCCTCCTTTTGCGCCGCCATCTGGGCCTACAAGTTGTCATTTGAATGTTACAAAGCAACACAAAGCAAGCATATGGAAAAATTGACTCAAGATGAATAAAGCCAAATTAACCTAAAGTTCCTGCACTTGGAGCTGTGTCGCGGTTTGCCGTGGGCGTATGGCGGGGCTACTGCTCGTGCTCGTGGCTCGAACCTGGGAGAGAGTAGGAGTGGTGGCCGTGTCTAGAATGCTGTCGCCCATATAGTATCGGCCATGCTTCTTGCCTCCTCCCACCCTCATGATGACCTCTCCATCAAGGTTATGGCGGCTCGGATCCCACTCTGGTCCATGGATCTGCCTGCCCACCTCTGTGTAGGCATCGAAGCGGGGTTGGATGGAAGGATTGGTGTACGTCGGGTTATCCGGGTTGTAGGTGGCCTCGGACGCCTTGCCCTGGTGGGCCAAAACCCATCCCATGAACTCCGTGCACTCTGCGCCTCCATGTGTCTCAGACTGCGTAAAAACAACAAGTTCATTACACACTATCCAAAATTTAGGGATACAATAAAGAAACGAATCCGTATACCCATTTGGCCCTGTATTCGTCGTTGCTACGACTGCCTTGGTGGTGTGTTGGACCTGGCATCCGCAAACGCCTTTCTCGACCAGCGTTGTGCAGTGCCTCCCACTCCGGTGTGAACCACTTGTCCATTATGTGTTCCCAGCACTCCAAATCTTTATGGCACCAAGATGCGGGCTCCTACACATGATCAAGTGAATGACATATAAGAATATAAAAATAAGTAATGTACGTAATCTAAGAATAGATAGAACTAAATATACCTCCAGGTATTGCTCCCTGGTCAGCTTCAAACCTCTAGCTTCAGTTTTTCCAATCCTATGCTTCAGAAAGTTAGCGCCATAGTCTATGACACACTGGACTTGCGCCTCGTAATGCATGTCCTTCACCAGCTTCACGCATTTGCTGTGAGCCATAGTCTTAGCTTCATCCTCAAATCCTTCAGCACACCTATAAAAATCCTGCAAGATGTATACACTCATTATTTATATAAATGATCAACGAAAACGATTTATTGACAAGTGTAGTGCGAATGAAGACTTACCCACAGCTCGCCCACCACCCGCTCCGCCCTGTTCTTGAAGGTCCTGCGTTGCATATCACGAAAATCTGCGGCGGCAACGTAGTGGCTCCACGTCCAGGCCGGCTCGCGCCTTCCAGCAAAGTCAACCAGGCCTGGGAAGTGCTTCCTGACCAAAGCACACAGGATGCAGTTGACCTTGCGCTTGTGAGCACCTCCGCTGAGTTTCGTCCAACCCCTACCAAAAGTGATTGAGACAAAAAATTAGTTTGTATTGTGATTTTCGGGTAATGAAATGCAATAATACTGGTAACATGTAAACGCAAAGTTACTTACTTGGGCCCATTAGGACGAATTAGCGGGCGTTGAGCTAGAGGTATCGGCCTGTCCAGGAGACGCGTGGAATAACGAACATAGGCCAACAAGTGTACGGGGCAGCCACCATTCCATAAGGATTGAACCCATCTGTTGCCAGGGCAACACGTACATTACGAGAATCCGCTGCAGCCTCAGGATAACACCTGTCAAAATGTCTCCATGCTTCAGCGTTGGCTGGATGTACCATATTCTCAGGACGGTATCGTTTCCCATGTTTGTGCCATGTCATCTGTTTGGCGGATTCCTCGGTCATGTAAAGACATTGGATTCTCGATATGGGGGAAGGTACCGTAGAACCAAGCTGTCTCTTTGGACCATCACTAGAGTCAACCTCCAGGTACCTAGAGGCATTACATTTAGGACAGTATTTTGCATTCGCAAGTTCTTTCCTAAACAAGTCGCATCCGTTCGTGCAAGCATGTATCTGCTCATATGGCAACTTAAGGGCACTAAGGAGTTTTTGTGCCTCATACAAGTTGGGTGGCAGATTGTGGCCACCCGGAAGCAGGCTGCCAAAAACTGTCATCATATTATCAAAGCCATCTCGGCTAATGCCAAGCTGAGACTTGAGTGCCATAATGCGTCCAACGGCATCCAACTAAGAAACATTGGTGTGGTCATGAAATGGTTTCTGTGCCGAAGACAACATGTCGTAATAGGCCTTTGCGCTTGTCTCTGGTGGTTCCTCCCTAACACCACTAGGTCCTTCATTAAAGTGTGCTTGATGAAAATCATCTAGCATGTCGATGCGTTGTCTCACGACCTCGTCCCTCGCACGATGACCTTCACCATGACAGATCCACCGAGTATAATTTGCCACAAACCCATAGTTCATGATATGTTTACCCATATTCAGTTGTGTTTGACTGATGTGGTTTGCACATGTACTGTAGGGACACGGCGCTTTACTCTGCCCTTTGTCAAATGCCACTTTCAAGAAATCGTTGACCTTGACAACAAATTCTGGGGTCCAGTCACGTTTACCCTTCCAGCCCGTGTACATACACTCACGGTCATCCATCCTTTACCATATAAAAGAGTTATAAAAATAAATGGCATCTACACGATGTATCTCATGCTCTATAATAGGTAAAGATAGGTCCTAATCCCACCCGAAAATGTGTAGACGGGTTAGTTTCCACGCTCTACTGTATCCGAGACAGAATTTCGGCAGCACCTCCCCGCTGTTCTCCAAATACACATCCAATTATGGAGATTGTGTATTCGGAGAACAACAGGGAGGCGATGCCGAAATTGTGTCTCAGATTCGAGTAGAGCGTGGAAACTAACCCATCTACACATCCTCGAGCTATCCAAAAAACGTGGACAATTCGAAACAGATACGGTTAGACATATGCAAAGATTCGCATATTCACAACCGTATCTATTTCGAATGGGAGACGCCTAACTAGGTTACGTGACACAACTTAATTATGGATCTACCAATTAAATACGGCGGGCGTGTGGTTTTGCATGTGCTCACCTACGGGCTCGACGGCGGGCGAGTCGGTGACGCTTGTGTCGGTGCGGACACCGAGGGCTGCCGGGGGCTGTCGGGGGCGACCGGCATAGCTGAGGGACGGCCGGGGGCTACATCCACAATTCCAAAATGTTTAGAATCTTCACATACACATAAATAGTATATATAGTCAAATGAAAAATTCGGCAACACCTCCCCTGCACGGGGAGGTTTCTGAAACCCTATCCTGCAAATAAACATGGGCACGAAGGCCGACAACCACATCCATACACAAGGATAACAACGACACGAAGGCCGACAAAGAACAGAGCACTGCAGCGGCACTGGAGTTACCTTTAGACTGCAGGAGTGGCGCAGCAGCGGGGCAGATCGAGCGCAGCAACAAGCATAGCTGAAATTTATGTAACAAACCATACACAAACACATCATCAAACATCATATAGTGGTAGCAGTGGAAATTCTATCTACAAGATAATTTGCCCGATAACTCTGATCAGGTGTCAGTCTCAGAAAGTTCAGAAAATGTAAATCATTCTAATGTAAACACCTCATTTAAGCTTTCAACTATTAACAAAACTATCCTGCCAACACAGAAGCACTTGCCACTAAAACCATAGACCAAGCTCACAGGATATAAAAGCTGAAAGGATTAAGCTCTAATCACTTATACTAATCTGAAGCATGCAAGAAATTAACCGTAGCTTAGTTAATCAATGAACAGCACTATTCCAATGAGGTTCCAGGTAACCACTTCAAATATATACTAAAAAAAAGGTCAGTGAAGCCTTTCAGATAGCTTCATTATGGATCTGAAGTAGCCAAATTGGGCACGAATGCACAATTATTCGTTCTACTCATCAAAACAGTTCATCAGAGAGGGTCATACTAAGATTATTATGTCTCTCATCATAAAGGACCGAAACAGGAGTACAGGCCGGAGCAACTCTCTATTAATTGTCACAACCATTGCACGAGCTCTCTAGTAAATCGAAAACTCTGATAGATCGACTAGTCATTAGCAGCTAGAATGAGATGGATGGAATCGAATACTGACATGGCGGAGGAGGGTCCGAGGAGGAGCGGGTTCTGCCACAGCGGGGCGGCGCCGGACGGAACAGGGCGGCGCCGGACGGGGAGAGGGCCGGTGCCAGATCTGGCACACGGCGAAGATTTTAAAAATATATTTTTTAATAAAGAAAATAAAATAAATTAAAAAACAAAGAAAACAGAAAACAAAAAAACGGTTACCATTCACTTCGCCGTGTGCCACCTGGCCTGGCACACGGCGAAGAGCCTCTTCGTCGTGTGCCAAGTTAGGACCTACGGCGAAGATTTTTAAAAAAATATTTTTTACCTCTACATATTTTTTAAAGTGTGCATATATTCTTGTACATATCATATTTGATTTTCGTAAATTTTATAATTGGTTTGATATATTTCGCGATTTAATTTGATTACTAGGATTTTTTTGCTAATTCTAATTTGAACTGCAGGTGCATTAAATAATAGAGTAAAAAAAGTGTAAAAATGATATTCATAACATTAAGTGTAGTGTAAGGCCTTATCCAGGTGCTGAGAACAAAAACTTGAAAATTTTGGTCTTCAAATATTACCATGTGTAGGAGCGCGAATACCGTTTAAATTTTATAAAATTCAAATGAAGTTTGAAAATCACGAGATTTCTCGATTTGTCATTCTATCATACATGGAGCATGAGGAAAATCATCTAAGATGGATTCGCACGTCCTCTCATGCTCGCTACTTATAAACCGAAATATTCCCATGAAGTTTCAGAGAGAAGAAAGTGATATGTGGTTAGAATTGTATCTACAATGAGATTCAAATTCGAATGTGTGTTCAAATCATGCTTCATAGACAACAAATAATATGGACTCAAACAAATTTGTATACAATGCCTGTCCACATGAAACCGTGAAATTTGCATCGAATTCGAACAAAACAAAGGCTGCATGAAATTATAAAAGTCATCTTCGCCGTGTGCCAACTGGCCCGGTAAGTTAGGGCCTACGACGAAGATTTTTTTAAAAAAATATTTTTTACCTCTACATATTTTTTAAGGTGTGCATATATTTTTATACATATTTTTTTTAAGATGCGGGCTCACTTGTCGGCTTTGACAGGCTCTTCGCCGTGTGCCTCGGATCTGGGCACACGGCGAAGCTCCGGGAAAAACAAATTTTTGGTTTTGTATAAGCTTTGCCGTGGGCCATTGCCTAGGGCACACGTCAATTTTTTTTTATCACGCGCGCGCGGGAAACTGGGCTGGGTGTAGGAAATTTTGGAAAATTCGCCGTGTGCCCCAACGTTGGCGCACGGCGAAGACTTAGTTTTTTAAATAATAAAACCCAACGCAGACGGCGTGGTTAACGGACGTGTATGTTTAGACTTCGCCGTGTGCCTGTGTGGGAGGCACACGGCGAAGATTTTCTTCACCGTGTGCCGAGCCCGGGGCACACGGCGAAGAGGATATATGCCGTGTGCCGAAATTTCGCCGTAGGCTTTTTAGGTGGCACACGGCGAAGAGTCTCTTCGCCGTGTGCCTGAGATTTTGCTCACGGTGAAGTTTCGGACACACGGCGAAGCTGAGGATTCCGGTAGTGTGGCCTGAGGGCTCGGCTGCTTCCACATCGACTAAGCCCCAGAGAGCAGCTCTCTTGTCTTTGACGTGGATCGGCCGCCGTACTGCGCGAGTTCACATCTGCGGCAAGCCAGCGCCCTTCACTTCTATCGTTGACATGCTAGCCGTCCACGGTCACTCCCGTCATTGACATGATCGCTAATATGTATATTGACAACCCCATCCGTCCATCCTCATCCTCATCCAAATTAGGTGGCACGTCCATCTTCCAAGCACCTAATACAGCATGGTGCGCGTGTCAACCTCACCCATCACCATGGTGGGTTCAGCAAGACACGTGTCGTGGTCATGCTGATCGTGGTGCCCCTCATTCGAATTATCCAAGCATCATGAAGTTCTTCCTAACAGAGTTTTTCAGCAAAATATGGAATTGATCGAGCGGTATATCCAAGCATCATGCATGTTAATCATGTCTGCATTGCGACAAGACCATATAAAACAACATGCCACCACCATTTTCTTTGACTAGAATTCTGGTATATTGTTATTTACACGTGTTACAAGCAACCATGTTGAAGACACTACTGAGTGGTACACACAGGTGGCTAGCGAGGCAGCTGGCACATTAACGCCCAGTTCAATCGTTATAACGTGGGGATTGATCGATTCTTCCTATTCATAAAGATGATGCATGCATAAAGTGGATGTGACTTGGCGGCTTGGATCCTAGTTAAGTCCATTCAATTCAGTATCAGAGAAGTTAGGTTGCATGGATACCTTTGGTAAAAGGCATGAAAATGACACGATTCCTGGAACTTGTGCTTAGTGACTTTTAGAAAACTTTGGCTGTTGGTATTCTTAGGACATGTAGATTAAATTTGTGAGGATGATATTCATAGATTTGAAATACCTTAATAATGATATATTCTGTGACACATGTGAATGAAATATGTGGAGCAATGCAACAAAAAGGAATTACAATAACCACCTAGCTAGGTACGACGGTCAGCGACAGCACATCGAAGTACTGCAATAGCCCCCTCATTGTGCACGTCGAGTCAGCCAAGGGCAAGGACGCCTGGAAATGGGTGCATCTGAAACCCATCGTCGTCTCGCCATAGAAAATGGTGGGTTTTAGCACTAAAAGCATGGCATGGGTGTCAACCTCACCATGGTGGTGTCAGATGGAAATGTGACGGGGTTGCTGGTCCTCTTGCCGCTCATTCCAACTATCCAAGATGCATACATGCATATAATTCTTCTTATTACAGTTGTCCAGTGAGTTGCATTGAGTGGCACGGTGTACATGTTTTGCTAATGTCACCCATTGCAAAGCAATACATATCAAGGTTTAGTTTTAGCACTAATATAATGATGACTTTATATAGTGATCTTGGTATTTTGTTTGGAGGGAAACGCTTCAATTGGAGATGATGTCAGCACAGATTTCTGTACAATGTGCCAGGTTTCCATTGTAGCCCCTCCCCTGCATCAAGCATGCACTTAGACCCCTCCATGTCTTTTTCATAAGCACGTCACTTCTGCAAAATACGCACCGGTGGTGTATCTGGATCATATATGGATCCAATAACTTAGTGTATGGTGCGTGGGTGCAACATCTGCAACTTGTTGGATCAAAAACAACTATGCAACTTCATATATGGTGGATGCATATTACTCTTTTATTTTCGGAAAAAGTGTATTTTTCATCCCTCAAATATTATGAAAGTGTGAGTTTCATCCGTAATGTTTTTATCGATGCAAACCAACCCCTTAACTATCTGAACCGATGCACTAATCATCCCCACCTTAGCTTAATGAAAGTTTAGTGCAATCGGACAGCGGTTTGTGCCATGTAATCAACTAACAAATGTCTACTTAGCTGACTACTCCATAATAGTGTGGCATTTGAATTCTAAAATGAACCCCTTCTCCACCAATACGCCCAAACAAATAACTTCAGTAGACTAACAGCGCAACCCTTTCATTAAGTTTCATACGTAGCAGAGCATGCGAGCTATATTGTCTTTGTTGTCGATAGTTAGGTCTAGAATTCTAAGATATTTTCAGTAGAATTCTTGTTGAATCTCAATCATTAGAAAAATAAGAAATATTTGGAGCTATACAGGAAGTAAAAAAAACAAAGTCAGACTGTAACGTGGTTAAATATATGGTAGTAAGCTAATTAGGTGACAAAAACCGGTGTCCGGTTGTAATGAACCATAATTAAGCCGAGGTGAGGATGATTAATGCACCGATTCAGATAGTTAAGGGGTTAGTTTGCACCAATTAAAATATAAGGGATGAAAGTTACACTTCTATAATATTTGAGGGACCAAAAATACACTTTTTCCTTTATTTTCTCATGTGCTGCGTTGTGCCACAGTACTGGTTCTTCATATTGACGATGATGATTTACACATAAAAGTGATGTAACTTAAAAGATTGAATACAATACACGCTGTCGACTCCATCCAGCACCATGTGGGGAAGATAGGTTGCTCTAACATTTACATTTGATAAAAAAAAGATTACATATGACAGTGCCACAATTTGTGGAGGTGTACTTTGAGAACTGTCAAATCTTGGCTACTGATATGTTAGGATATGTAGATTAGTTGTATTAGAATGATTTTTCACAAGTTTTAAATATACTTTGATATTGTTATATTATGTGACATGTGTGAATAAAATTGGGGCAAAGCCATCAATATTCTGAAACTTGATATGCAAGTGAAAATTTATAGCATATACGAACCAAGGAAAATTGACAAGAAATCGGTAAGTCACTTACGGTGGTAGGGAAAACTAAACATGATGTTGTATTGCTACTGGATAATCAAGCCTCCTATCTTTTCTTATTTCAAATCATATGTATCTACGATATAGCCTACGATCACCTTCATTACACCCTTGGCTTCCCAACGCCTCCGTCTCTACCGAGTTGATCAAGAATAAAATTCCAATGCAGAGAGTTTTCTGCATAAAAATGTTGTTACAGAGGTGCCAGAGTCAGTTCACGTTTCCTTAACCCCTTTGGGACTCCATCTTAGCACACATCCTGGCACAAAAATGCCATCGGTTGTGGACTATAGATCACTGTATTATACAACTTGATGTATTGTATAGCTATGTTTGCAAGTTGTTGGACCACAATGAAGCAATGATGCAACTTCGTTTATGATGGATGCACTTTACTCTAACATATATGCATGCTTATACACTTATTAGTCCACCGGCCACTGGAACAGAATCCACCATCACTGACTGTTCGAAAAGCAAAATGGCACAATAAAAAGATGGTCGATCAAGGTTGGAACTGGAACTGCAAACACAAACCTATCTGTTGATTGGAACTGGCAGCGATGTTGATATTTCACATATTCTTTATATTCAAAATCTTTAATATTTAAATGACCTTGGATGGAGGCATGTTCTTCTAGACGAAATCTTAAACTTTACAGTTGACAATTTTTAATTTAAAATTCGTTTAGATGCCAAAATATTTCATCCAAGATTCATATAAGTTAATAAAAAAAGGATTGCATCACTTAACTAGTCACAATTGATCATGTAGTGCATAGTGCAGACAACGTATGCGAAGCTTTTGGTGATGGGTTCGATTCCTTGTGAACTCACTCGCTTATTCTGCATGAAAGTCTTGTGGATGTTATTGCAGTAGACCGCTTGGGCTAAAATAGAAAACCACCTTCGAAACCACCCCAAGGGCTAAATTTGCATGGTTTTGACAGTTGGATGGCCTTTGTTTTCCGGTTTTATAGTTCAATGTTGAAAATCGAACTGGTGTGATAGTTGGAGATTATAAAATTGACTTTTCCCTTTCTTTTACCACCATAATCTATTTTTACACTGATTTTCTAAGAGTGATATATCTATTTTTGTATTGTTTTTGAAAGGCAATAACTAGCCGTCCAATGCACGAACCGGCTTCAATTCCAAATTCAGCAGTGACATCCTCTTTCAAATTGCAGTGGTAGATGGTTTTGTCATAGTGTCATTGGCCCCTGCCTCTGTAATCTGTCGTTAGCGCGCATACCCGGTTTATTCCATCTTGATTTTTTAAATAATGAAATATCACCTACCCCAGTTTGAATGTGAAGATGATGTGGAGCTCCATCCCTGTAAAAATTGTAACCTTTTCTTATCTACCGATATGGTTTCTTATGCTTTTTTCATTCTTATTAATTAGTTGACCTGTACCAACATCAACTGAAATACGGATGCTGGTGGCGGTGTATATGTGGCGCTGGCTGTTGGAGAAAAAAACAGCACAGCAGCCACCGTTAGTGTGGTAGTCATTTCCAGGGCAGCACCATAAGGTTCAGAGTCATTGCCCATGCCAACGCTTGCATGGAAAGAACGGGAAAAATTAAGTTATACACTTATAGTCGTGAACGTCTTCTATATATTGTTCACAATAATACAAGAGTAAAATACACCACAGGTCCCTAAACTTGTCCCGCCGTGTCAACTACGTCCCCAAACTTTCAAAACGCACGTTCAGGTCCCTAAACTATGTAAAGGGGTTCATTGGAGGTCCCAAACGCCCAGCAGCGTTGACCTGCCGTGGTCATCTTGCAAAAAGGCCCCCCTCTTTTTGTTTCTTCCAAACACAAGTCCTTCTACGGCTCCCTCCTCTCTCTCTCTGCTCCCACCGCCGCCGAAGCGCCACCGCTCGCGCGCCATCGCATTCACTAGTGCCGTCACTCGCCCATCCACCCTATGCGCCGCCTAGTCCTCTACCACCATCTGCCCACGCCTCGCCGGATTTGGCCGCCGCCATAGCCGCCGGAACCGCCTCGTCGCGGGGGACGAAGGAGAAAGCGGGATTGAGGAGAAGAGCAGGTGGGGGAGGTGCTCCGGGGAGAGGCGAAGCTCATGGGGCAACGCCAAGGCTAGAATGAGGGCTGGGATGGTCGGCCGTGGTCGGTGACGCCATGAACAGAGAGAGGACAGACAGGGGAGACCGAGAGACAGCGACCGTCGGCGGCGGTGGCGCCGGTGCTTGAGGTGATGGCGGTGGACCAGATGCGGGGGAAAAGAGAGAGGGTGGCGAGGCGAACCAGCTCACGTGCTTACCCCTAGAAACGACGACCAGACGACGATGCGCGACGACGGCGGCGGCAGCGCTGCTCCGCTCGGGCTCGTCGGCCGGCTCAACGGCGGCGAGTCTGGCGACTTGGACTAGCGCTAGAGCTCCGCGTCGACTTCCTCTACACGATGGACTAGCAGCAAGTCGCAGAAAAAGGGCGGAGCATAGGTCCCCTCGGCGGCCTACCATGGCGCGGCCGCGCTCTGCGGCGGCGCCGGTGTTCCGGCTCAACGACGCTTGCGACCGGGCCAAAAACACATCGTTGAGCACCGCTAGGTCCTAACGAATCTATTCACTAGCCTAACCCGAGCCCAAAGACATGCTAACCTAGCTTCCCTCATAGCTCACCTCGAACGCGGTCGGCGGCGGCTGGAGCTTGAAGATGACGACGTACGGCGATGGCGATGGTTGGGGTTTGACTTGAAGCGGTCGGGGCTGTTGCTGGGAAGATGGCGGAGGTGTTGGCGGAAGGAATCGGGCGGTGGCTCACGGACGGCGACGAATCGACGGCGCGAACAGAGGCGATGACGAGGTGAGCGCGAGCGACGACGCGAGAACGACGACAGCTACCCCGGACTCGCGCACCACGTACATGGACAGGCGGCCGTCGCGCCGCTCGTGGACCATGTGAACGCCGCTAGTGAATGCGACGGCGAACGGCGGCGGCGGGAGGAGAGAGAGAGGAGGGAGCCGTAGAAGGACTTGTGTCTGGAAGAAACAAAAGGAGGGGGGCCTTTTTGCAAGATGACCACGGCTGGTCAACGCTGATGGGCGTTTGGGACCTCCAATGAACCCCTTTACATAGATTAGGGACCTGAACGTGCGTTTTGAAAGTTTGGGGACCTGGTTGACACGGCGGGACAAGTTTAGGGACCTGTGGTGTATTTTACTCATAATACAATATAGTTATGTTGCTCATACTAACGAAGTGCCTCATCATACACTTCTACATTTGATATTTACTTCTGCTTGGCATGCCGTGCACTACCGGAAACGGCATAGTTGCCGTGTGCCCGCGGCACACGGCAAAGGCCTTTTTACACACGGCAAAGCCGTGTGCCGCACACGGCAAAGGGCACATGGTAACCAGCGGCCGGCAAAGCCGGCTTTGCCGTGGGCCAAAGCTCTCAAGTCGCAAGTCGCACCGTTTTTCGCGGATTATTCGCGCGCTCCGCGGCCGGCGTGATTCGAACTCGTGACCTCTCACTCGCGCATGACCTCTTCTAACCAGTATACCACAGTCTCGCTTGTGACCACATAGCGTTTTCATTCCTATCAAATTATACCAAATCGAGTCTAAATCGCTTGTTTGAGGCCCTAAACAATTTCAAATAAAAATTGTGAACTACAAAGTTTAGAACTTTTGAAGATGTACAACTTTCATGTTGACCATTTTTTCATCCGAGGTCGTTTACAAAATTTGAATTTAAATTTGAGAACATTCAAACTCAGATCTAGTTGACTAAATGATATCAAATAAAAAAGTGTTGAACTACAAAGTTTCATAACTTTTGTAGATCTACAACTTTTATGTTGACTGTTTTTTCATCCGAGGTCGTTTACAAAATTTGAATTTCAAATTTGAGAACATTCAAACTCAGATCTAGTTGACAAAATGATTTCAAACGAAAAAGTGTTGAACTACAAAGTTTCATAACTTTGAATATCTACAACTTTCATGTTGACCATTTTTTATCCGAGGTCATTTACAAAATTTGAATTACAAATTTGAGAACATTCAAACTTAGTTTCTGTTGACCAGATGATTTCAAATGAAAAAGTGTTGAACTGCAAAGTTTCATAACTTTTGAATATCTACAACTTTCATGTTGACCGTTTTTCCATTCGATGTAGTGAGAGTAAATTGTTCACAAATCTTATACAAATCTTATAGTTTCAGAAAACTCTACGAGAGATATAGATTTTATGAACAATATTCATATGAATTTGTCAAATGAAGAAATGACCAACATGAAAGTTGTACATTTTGAGAAGTTGTACAACTTTGTAGTTCAACACTTTTTTATTTGAATTGATTTTCTACTTTAAAATGTGGTTTTTAGTTATGACTTTGCCGTGTGTATTTTAAAAAACACACGGCAAAGATTCTTTGCCGAGTGAAAAACACACGGCAAAGATTCTTTGCCGAGTGTTTTTTAAAATACACACGGCAAAGATTTATATTTACCGAGTGTTTTTTGACACTCGGCAAACAAAATCTTTGTCGTGTGCATTTTATAGGGCACACGGCAAATTAAAGGCCCTATATGCCGTGTGTCGTGGCTTTGCTGTGTGTCTTTTCCCTGGCACACGGCAAAGCCGCTGGCACACACCATATAAAGATTTTTCGGTAGTGGTGCATCAATGTTTGCGCACATCAGTGGGGTGATTCAGTATGTCTTTGCATCGTCCCCAGTCAAACTTATTTGAAGGTGTGTTGCAAAACTTTCTGTGATTTGTCACGCAACATCAGATATAGTACAACAATATAGGCAGCACATTTGTCAGTATTTGCATGCACTGATTTTTATACATACAGATCATATCACTGATTCGTACGTAGGAGGTGATCGCAGATTGAGGCTTTGCATCCGTGATCTACAGCTACCTAGTAGCTACGATGTACGCGATGTAGGAGCACTACGACGGCCTCCGGTGCACCTTGAGCAACTAGGCAATGACGACGCCAGGTTCTGGAATACAGGCGCATATTGATCCCATTCTGATCTCACCGAGGCTGATAGTGGTCGCTGAGAGACACGGGTTGTGGTCCTTCTAATCCTGATGCCGCTCATTTCAACTATCCGAGCTGTGTGCAGTTCTGGGTACCACAGGAGTTTTCCTGCGAAAATAAAGCATTGAACGGAAAACATGCGCGTTGTGCGTGTGCATTGCGTCGAAGACAACATTAAACAACATGCCAACGTTTTCCTTCGCTAGAATTCTACTGTATCGGTCTGGCTAATGCCACAAATTCCAATGGAATATATACACAGGTACACACGTACAGGTGGCAATGTGCCAACTTGCTTATTTTAAGGCTCTCAGTTTGTTGAAGCTTGTACCCCCTCTTTTTAGTTTCTGTTGTGCAATTCATGAAGATTTTTTATGTCAAACGATTGGTTCTCCTATTGATGAAGATGATTCATACGTAAAGAAGTTTTGACAGGGCAGATTGAGTACCAGTTATTATGTCCAGTCCATTCAGTGGCCTGTACTAAAGTTAGGTATCATTAACATTTACGATTGTTCCAAAGAATATATGAAAATGCCACTATTTGTGGATTTTGTGGTTGGTGAATTGTCAAAATTTGGCTATTCATATCTAAGGATATGTAGATTAAACGTATCAGAATGATATCCACATATTCTAAATGTGCTTAATTTGACACTTTGATGATGTTATTATATTCTGTGAAATGTGAATGGGGAAGCAACATAAGGCGTCAACTTTCTAAAATTTTACATGCAGGTGAAAAACATCACTATGATTTTTCTCATGTAGAACCGAGAAATTATGCATTATTAATACATTGTTCAGCATAATCATGGAAATGCATGCTCGTATGTATATATTTTTTCCCCAAAGGATGGTGGCCGGTTTTGAATAATCTATCTGTTAGGAGTAGAGGTGGGACTTGGGCCGTGCCATGCCGGCACGGCCCGGCCCTCGCGGGCCGCGGGCCGCTTCGTGCCTAGACTTTTAGGCACGCAAGGCACGTCGTGCCGTGCCGTGCCGGCACGACAAGCTTTTACCTAGGCCCAAGCACGGCCCACGGCACGGTGGCCCGCGTTCGTGCCGTACCAGCCCAAGCACGGCCCTCAAAATACATGTGCTTGTATTTTACGACTGTTCGTATATTCATATATACTATTATTTTATATGATACAAGAATTTAGAAAACTAATGGATTAAATGAATCTGGCCATTGGATGTTGTTGGTGAACATTAGGATTGCCATGTGGTCATAAAAAATGCTGCCAATTTTCTCATTTTACAAATATTTTTTATGATATTTTTATATAGTAGTAGTTATTTTAGGTTTGAGGAAAGACAAATAAAAAAATATATGAATAACCATATATATTAGTGCAATGGGCCATCTTCGTGCCGTGCCGGCCCAAGCACGGCCCAAGACTCGTGCCGTGCCGTGCCGTCCATCGTGCCGAGATCCTAGGCACGGCGCGGCCCTCGCATTCGTGCCGTGCCGGCACGGCCCATAATTTATCATGCCGTGCCGTACTTTGCGTTGTGCCAAAACGTCGTGTTTAATAGGTGAAATTCAACTCAGTCAAAGAGTAACGTATGTGAAATAAAATAATATCAATCGGAATTTCGTGTTATGTAAACTTTGTAAGTATAAAAAACAGTCAAACTTAATGGGACTTTGACAGCAGCCTTGTTCCTAAATAAATAACCTTTCAGTGTTCCTCCATTCACTCAAACAATAATAGTCATATGAAGAACTGGAGATTCATTCCTCATTTAAGCTGATGAAGCATATCAACCAGTCAAACATGCTTTCTCGATGCTGCTCATTGTTCTGAAGATGATTCATATTTCACTGGCTTCATGCTATGGCATAATGTGCCATTCATTCCCATAATGGAAGAATAACGAAAAATAGAACATATGCAGCTCTAATAAATCCATATATAAACACAGTACACATATACGTATGTGAGAGAAAACTTAGTACCAATGATCGTTTTTCTTATATATATGCACATGTGAATAAGCTGACCCCTATTGTTTGTATATGTCAAAAAGCACTTATCCAGAATGCTATAATTATTCTCTACCTGTTATACCCATGCAAGCATGGGTAAAAATTGGTGTTTGCAAATTTAGAAACTGATTTAGCTTTGGAAGCTGATTATTAGAACATAGCTGTTATATTTTGTGATCAGCTAGCAATCCCTAAGCCACGAGCCTCAGTTAGGTGCCACGATTTTGTATTAGCTGAAGGCAGTAAATTCATACTAATCAAAGATGTGCTTTTAAGTACCAATAATATAGCTAAAGGTATACCAATATCACAGGGACAAATAAACGCGCAAAATCAATTGAAATTTAAGAGAGAATGGTAGGAATTGATTGTTTACCATTACTACTTTTCTTGTGGCAGCAGAGGAAGCTACTTCTCCACACTTCAAGGTGGTATGGTTTCGTGCACAGCAAAAAGTGCAGGGCTTCGGGTTGGACATTTTGATCATGCATCCCGGTTCAGGGTGTCCCCGTCTGCTGCTGCCTAGAAAATCCTTCCACCTCAATCGGTGCCCGTCGTCTTATTCATAGCTTGCTTAACGACTAGCTACTGATTGGTTTTGTTGTGTTCTAATCAGAAGTTTATATACTACTCCTTTTAAACCAGTGGTATTGGGTACCGTAAAAGACCTCTAAAAATATTTTCGCAAAAAAGATATATTTGACATATAGACTGCCCTGGCTACCAATGCTGATGCCTCGGGTGCTGGCATTGCCACGCTAACACTACCTCATTATTATCTTACTGTGAGCCACATGCACAGGGCAAGAGACAAAGTAGAAGCACTACAACACCATCTTCCGTCAGCAGGTCAAGCGGGGTTAAGAGCAAGGAGGAACACTACAACACCTCTTGATCCAAAATAAATGTCTTCTCATTAAGTAGTTATTTGAATTCTTCAACTAAGAAGGCACTGGCAAAATTTACTCAGAAAATAAATATCTGAGCTCAAAATATTTTTCTTGTTGGCTAGAGCCTAGAACTCATGAACACGAGATCAGTTTGGTGCTTCCCAAAGAACCAGCAGTGTTTTCTGTATTTCATTCTCCAAATGCCCAGAGGAAAAAGATTATTATGGACTACTACTAGAGATGATCGAACGAGGGATACATGATGGGGCCTGGCTTGCCAAAGCATAGTGGATGGGAAATTCGGTGCCAAATTAAATGCCTTGATTCCATCACTACGATGGTTCAGTTTGGTTAGCATGTGGAAAGGTTAGTGGTAGCATTGCCTAGGCTTGGTGCATGCACCAGCCTCAGACAAGCACCATTAAACTACGTAGGAAAACTTTGAAGACTCCTTTTAAACCTCTGACTGCTTGTGTTAGAGGCTTGGGAGCTACACCCATTGGGTGCATCTTGTGTGCACTCCAATGGAAAACTACTCGCAAGATAGAAGAGCGTAGCGTGCTGCACTTCATTTCAACGGTTCATGACTAGTCAGATAATTAAAGATGAGTTTCGAAAAATTACTCAAGGGATTAATTCGGAGCAGTTCCAAGACTTGAAGATAAGACATAAGATACTTGGGGGCTTGTGGGACTAGGCAGGGCCGGCTCTACAATTTCAAAGACCCTTGGGCAAGCAAGAAGAAAGGGCCCGTTGAAATAGTATTAGTATTATATATAATACGATCTAGTTCATGAAATATAACAATAATGTCACAAAAATACCAACCATTACAATTATCTCAAATAATCTTAGGTAACATCTATCATATTTGAATAAAAAATTCAAAATTTATAACCCTTGTAATTAATTTGGGAAAAATTAAAACCAAAGGCCTCGTGTTGTTGTTCCTTACTGAGGACTGACTGACTGAGGAGAAAATTGAATTGAATAGATGTTGATGCTTGCCCCGCTCGCCGTCGCCGGTGGCCGTCCGGCGGCCGCTAGCTGGTCGTCGATGCCTCGATGGACGATGGTGCAGACGATGGGCAGAGCAGCGTCGCAATGTCGCACACTACACCAAATCCGAATTGCCTTGGCGGCTCGGGATTTTCTTGGCATGCGAAATGAAACCGCCAAGAAATGTCTTCTTTTCTTGGCACTTGTGGTAAATCGCCAAGCAAACATATATTCCTTGGCAGGTGAGGCACACCGCCAAGGTATATGCTAGTTTTATTGGCAGTTCACCTGGAACGCCAAGGAAATTTAACATTTTCTTGGCTAATTTATAAAACTGCCAAGGAATATGCCCTTTTTCTTGGCTCATCTAAAAAAATGCCAAGGCAATTGAACATTTACTTGGCTGCTTTTCAAAACTGCCAAGGAATATGCCTTTTTTCTTGGCGATTATACGAGAGTGCCAAGATAATTAACATTTTCTTGGCCGTTTTATATGAAACCGCCAAGGAATGCCCCCTTTTCCTTGGCGATTTCATGGAAGTGCCAAGGAAATTTCTAAAGTATTTTCCTAAAGGGCCACTAAATTTCGAAATTTTTTGAGGTAGGTCTTAAACTTCCACTAAATTAGTTGAGTGTATTGGACCTAATTATTAAATTTGTCTCAAATACCATACATTTTTAGGTGTTTGTGATTGCCACAATGTTAAGTAGCACTAACTAACATATAGTATGTTGGAACTTAGTCAATGTAGTCAATATAACCTGCATGGTGCCATACATACATGACTTTTAGTCATTTAAGGTCTTAGTTGTCAAAAAATAGAGAACAAGTTTTATTAACTAAATGTGGGGCTAGATCGTACAAACAATTTTGTCCATGCCTAATAGTTCCACATTTAGTTAATAAAACTTGTTCTCTATTTTTTGACAACTAAGACCTTAAATGACTAAAAGTCATGTATGTATGGCACCATGCAGGTTATATTGACTACATTGACTAAGTTCCAACATACTATATGTTAGTTAGTGCTACTTAACATTGTGGCAATCACAGACACCTAAAAATGTATGGTATTTGAGACAAATTTAATAATTAGGTTCAACACACTCAACTAATTTAGTGGAAGTTTAAGACCTACCTCAAAAAATTTCGAAATTTAGTGGCCCTTTAGGAAAATACTTTAGAAATTTCCTTGGCACTTCCATGAAATCGCCAAGGAAAAGGGGGCATTCCTTGGCGGTTTCATATAAAACGGCCAAGAAAATGTTAATTATCTTGGCACTCTCGTATAATCGCCAAGAAAAAAGGCATATTCCTTGGCAGTTTTGAAAAGCAGCCAAGTAAATGTTCAATTGCCTTGGCATTTTTTTAGATGAGCCAAGAAAAAGGGCATATTCCTTGGCAGTTTTATAAATTAGCCAAGAAAATGTTAAATTTCCTTGGCGTTCCAGGTGAACTGCCAATAAAACTAGCATATACCTTGGCGGTGTGCCTCACCTGCCAAGGAATATATCTGAACTTCTTCTAAATTAACCCGCGGTCCTGTCA
>OAMR01000433.1:104307-116983 GCA_900205405.1 Echinochloa crus-galli | reverse complement strand
TTTTTTTCATTTTTGAACCGTAAGTGATTCAAATAATAAAATTGAAATGGGTAGAAAAATTATATGCATGTTCTTTGCCGAGTGTTTTTTGTTTGACACTCGGCAAAGATTGCTATCACAGATGTGTTAATGTTTTTTTAGACTAGAAAAAAGGAAAAAAATATTTTTTTTGCCGAGTGTCAAAGAAAAACACTCGGCAAAGGTTATGTTTGCCGAGTGTTTTTTTAGGCACTCGGCAAACAAGCTCTTTGCCGAGTTTTTTTCTTTTAACACTCGGCAAACATTTAATTTTTTTCCTCCTTTGGCTTCAAATATTTTTCTGTTCTTCACATACGACATGTGTTACTCCATATTAATGTCATTTAGTCCGGTTTAAGGCCTTACCCATGAAATGAAAAGAAATTTTAAACATCTTGTTCAAGAAATATGACCACAAACGTGGATCCGAATGATTTTAAAATTCTAAAAAGAAGTAAATAAATACTGAAAATCATGAGATTTGTCATGATATCATTATATCATACATAGAGTGTGTTGTAAAAAGTTGAGAACGTTTCGGATAAGTTGTCGCGTATGTTGTTTGGAAATCGAAGAATCTCCGAAGAAGTTTTAGAAAGTTGAGAAGTAATCACTAGGATTTGGAGTCAAATTGATGGTCGAATTTGAATTTGACTTCAATTAATTTTATATAGGTCACACATTATAGAAATTATATCATACCAAAATTTGAATATTTTTTGAGTTTGTTTGATAATTTTATATTTTTTTTGATGCATGCTGAATTTTTTTACCGAGTGTCCAGGAAAACACTCGGCAAAGAAATCTCTTTACCGAGTGTTTCCTCAAACACACGGCAAAGCTGCATTGTCGAACGACCTCAACTAAGGAATAAAATTAGAAGCATTAATGAAGTTCTTATATGTCCTTCTTGTGCCATTCCTTTAACTTCCATATCCGTCTATGCCGTTAACTCCCATCAAGGATGTTTACTTCCAATGTTGGCACTAATGGTTGTGTTGCATTACATGCAACAATTTTCTATTTTTTTATTTTTCATAGTGATGGGTCATTTACAGTGAGGCATGTAGTGTTATGCTTTACTAAATAATCATGTGTGGCTCTTGTTCTATTAAGAGAAAATACTATATTGTTGACGCCACCAAAGCACCAATTTGTGAACTGCAAACGCATGGGTCATCTGTAGGTTTTGTTTTCCCTCAAAGTATTTCCCCAAGGTTATTAATATGTGGATCAACAATTATCTGGCTAAGCTTTTTTATCTAGTCTAATGAACTAATCCTAGCGTCGAACATTAATTGGATGGACAATGATGAACTTAAAGTAAAGATGAATAATTGAAACATAGGTTGATCATATCCATAGATGACAAAAAAAAGGATACTCAACCAATCGGTAACTTTAGCCAAACATCTTCTAGTACTGGTTATAGCAATAAGAAACCACATCATGCATCTCATCAAAAACAATCTTTACCTCATTCGGTCTATCTCTACAGTATTGATGGCCCTATTTGGCACTAGACCCTATCACTATCCTGCCATTGTGCACGAGAGGTTCAAAGGGCACAAAATAGATCCAATCACCATCATTATATAAAGCATAACGTGTGTAGTTTGACCATGAATTTGACTAAGGATAAAACATTCTTGATAAGAGAGAAAAAAAGAGGCCGGGCGGCGCGGGCGTGCGGCGGCGCAGTCGCCGGCGGCTCAGCGCTGCACGGCTTTTTTTTTTCTCGGAATTTGTTTGCCGTGTGTAGGCCACCTTTTTTTATATTTTCTCAAAAAGTGTTTGTCGAGTGTTGTCTTGGCACTCGGCGAACCTTTTGCCGAGCGCCCAACAAAAAACACTCGGCAAATGGCTCTTTGCCGTAACCAGATACGCCGAGTGCTGTTTGCCGAGTGTTTTTAGGCTTTCGCCGAGTGTTTTGGAGACTCGGCAAACATATGGTTTCCCGTAGTGGAGAGGCAGCAGCTAGTTGTCGGCCAGCTCCTAGTTCATTGTAACTAAGCTCATGTCGTGACTATTATCTCCTTTCCAACGTCGGTTGTGCCCAGCCCGTGAAGAGTTACAGCCTCCAAATGTTAATTTCTACCAGGTGGAGGCTTCAGAGGAGTTGGAGCGGGAATAATCCTCTAGGATCTCCACTCTCCTAAGGCAGTCTCAATGCACAGTTTTTTAATCAAATAAAACTCTCTCAGTGCACAGTTTTTAATCAAATAAAACTCTCTCAGTGCACAGTTTCAGTGAACAATTTCATAGACATTGTAACATTGAACTCATGCATGGTGTTGTGATCAAATGTGTCATGTACTCATGTAAACTATGTGGCCTTCATAAATTAAGGAGACTAGTCGGAGTTCTTAAAGAGCGCCCCCTCCTCCTCGCACCAGAGGCGCGCCGTACATGCGTTCTCGCACGCCTGCGTTTCGCGGGGCACTTTTGCAAAAAACCACCTCATCTTTGGTGGAATCAACCCGCGGTCCCTCAGCAAGTCAGCATTGACCGGCCCCCTCCGCCTCCGCCCCCACTCCGCCGGAAGCAAATCCTCTGCAGTACTGCAGTACTGCAGAGGGACTCAGGGTCACTGACGTGTGGGCCATGGCACCGGTGGGCCCACACATCAGTGGGGGAGTCTCTCTGCAGTACTGCAGAGAAGACTCACCCCACTCCGCCTGGGCCTGCCCCCCTGCTCCGCCTCCCCTTCGCCGCCCACGCCCCCTCCGCCTCCCCCTCGCCGCGGGGCGGCCCGGCGGGCAGGCCAAGTGCGGCGCGATGCGGCGGCGGACGCCGTCCTCCCTCCCCCGTACCCGCCTCCCCCGGCCCCCTCTACGGATCTGGATCGGGCCGTCACCTCCATGGCAGGGACCTCTAGCTGCGGCGGCGGCGGCGGAGAAGAGCGCGGCGGCCGTGGCCTCCTCCCTCCCGCGCACCCGCCTCCCCCGGCCCCCTCCGCGGATCCTACTGGTTCGCTCCCTCCCTTCTCCTCCCTCTTATCCGCTTTTCCATCAGATCGAGCAGAGAGCAGCAATCTGACACATATTCCTGCTCGCCGCAGGCCTCCTCTCCCTCTCTGGCATCCGCCCGCTCCCCGCCCTCGCCTGCGCTCCCCCGCCGATACATCAACAGCAAGAAATCGAGGGGCAAGATGAGCAAGAGTCCGAAGAAAAAGAGCAGCAGGTGGAGGACGAGGTCGAGAAAGCAGAGGTGAGAGAGGAAGTGGAGCAGGAAGAGGATGACGACGGCGATGAGGTGTGGATGTATTCGGAGATTCTGAGCCACAAGCCGGGCGACGTGGATGCGCTCAAGTGCGCGATGTAGGCGAAGATGAGGTGCGCGGACTGGGGCGGGGCGCTGCGGTACGCGCGACGGCTGTGTGATGGTGAGCCAGGCGAGGTGGAGTGGCAGCTGAAGGTGGCGCAACTGCAGGAGCTCAAGGGGGACCTCGCCGAAGCTAAGCGTCAGTTCAGAGAGGTCCTGGCAGAGGAGCCTCTCCTCGTCCGGGCTCTCCATGTGAGTATGACGCATACATGCTCCTTCTGATCTTGAGTTCCCAGAATGGGCAGAAATGCCTTTGGCTACACTGCTACACACTGAGGAACTGGCTCTTGTGCTTGCAATTTCAAACACAACATAATCGGAGGAGGGTTGTGCTAGAGCCCATGAGCCCTTTTTCCCACCTTGGAGGCTGTTGTCAACATATTTTTTTCCTTTTCTTCCTTTTCCCTTTTGCACAACCTTTCATCTCTTGGCATATAATGTAAATATTCTGTTCAATGGAGGACCTTGGAGGATCATTGCGAAGAGATGCATCATTATATAAAGCATAACGTGTGTAGTTTGACCATGAATTTGACTAAGGATAAAACATTCTTGATAAGAGAGAAAAAAAGAGGTTGTTGAAGTTCCTTAAGTACAACTTTTGACCATTGATCATCTTGCATACAATAAAAATATTCTGTTCAATACAGGACCTTGGAGGATCATTGGGAAGAGATGCAGCTACTGGAAGGGGAGTTCTGTTTGCTATTGAAGCTTTGCTTGCAGAGCATGGCAAAGGCATTGCAGGCCAGCGATTCGTTATACAGGTAAATGATGTTTGGTTAAGCCTTTTGGTTTCCCTTTACATGCATATGGCTGTCTCCAAAAAAGGGATTGGTTATACGAACTTCGTTGATGAATATATGCAAAGTCATATTCATGCTACCAATAATTGAAGTTCCTAAAATGAGTTTAAAATGGACCTTCTGTAGGTTAAGGCCTGTTAGGTATATGCTTGCCTTTCCAGGTTCTGGAACATATATGTTTGTAAATTTTAAATCCGCTTGAACATTGCCACTGAGTATTTTTGTTCAGAAGCATGCCAGAAATTTTTGTCTTGCATTTACTGTGTTATATTCATGCTACGCAATCTCATATTTGATACTAAAAAAATGATATTTGTTCATGCAGTGGCATTATTCCCCCCTCATCGGAGGAGTACCAAATGTTGGGACTCAATCTTCTGAGGCTGTTGGTCCATAATAGAATTGCAGAGTTCCACGCTGAGCTGGAGCTTCCACCCGTCAAGGCGCTTGAGCATCCTTGCATCAAGCACGCTGTGGAGCTTGAGCAATCCATAAAGGGTGCCTACAACCGAGTGTTGAGTTCGGACCAAGAACTGCAACAGTACATCATCTAGGTAATTTCCATCTTTCATCTTCCCCCTCCTGTATCAGAGTGTTTTCTGTGTGAAATTGTGTGATACTGTATTTCACTGTATATTCTGATAATGTGAAATTGTCTTAACAGGAGCTCCAGAATGGGAGATTAAGAATGGCTCTGTCTTATTCCAGAAGGCCAAGGAGTCGCAGCCCTGCAAGGAGATCCCATCCTTGCAGCTAATCAACTAGACGCTCAGATGAATGTTTTTTTCCCTGTGGTCACTTGGCATGGCCGTTGTACTGTCATTATGTTTCATCGCAGCTCTGAAGTGTACTCTCACAATTGTTATGTTTCATCGCAGCTCTGAAGTGTACTCTCACAATTGTGTGCTCCTCAGTTCTGGTAATTATATTCAAGTTCAGTACTCTATTCCAAACAATCCCTTACAAAATATTTTTGTAGTATCCATGTACCAGTAACTAACAGGATATAACTAGATACTGCTCAATATTTGTGATCACTCCATGTCTGAACTAGATGCCACTCTCTCAACTGTTACATTAGTATTAGGACCAAGTGGATTGGATAGGATGCATGCATGCATGCTTGTAGAAGTACACATCATGCTGATCGACCTGAAGATCACACACACTAGGCCAATGCAGCTAAAGTAATCTCTGTCAGTCTGTCCATCAAACAGTGTGGTCCTGAATTAGGATGGCTAACCACCATAATTAGGCCAACACGTGTTTGAGTCATGGCCTCCTTAATAATCTACCCCATCACTACCTGATCCTTTTGTGTTTTGCCTGGAGAAATTTGTGTTCAGACTCCCCTAAAAAAAATAAAGTGATCACTCTATTTCAAGTTAATAATTCCTGCTCATGTAGTACAGATCACCCCATGTCTGATTTTTTTTTGCCTGAAAATTAGTTTTCCTTTGTCAGGTTCCTGAGCGTCTCTTGTTCTTGTGGAACAATGATCACATTGTAAGCTTGAAGTATCTTAGCAGCCTTCCTTCGGATTTTACAGTCAATCAAGTGTTTTTAAAACAGTGGTTGAATAGTATTCGTGAACTGTTGTACTGAGAACAATGGGTGAATAGCATTCGTGAACGGTTTTGGTCTGTTGCTGTACACCGGAGACAAAATTGTTTGGTCTGATGGTTGTTGAAATCTTTCGTGGTCGTGAACTGTTTCCCCTGTGCTGGCTCTGTTGCAATCTGGCACGTCGTATGTTGAAATTGTTGCGATGGATTAGGAGTTTGGAACACTAAAATTGGCTCAGGATAGGGCGCGCAACGCGCGCACCACATTCTAGTATAATTAATAGCCACACAAGGTCCAGGGATGAAACTAAATGGTCTCAGTGGGAGCTTCATCCAGTTTCATGGGTCCTGTAACCGAACCTGGTGAGGAGTGACATGGCCATAAAACTTTTTTCTTCTCTCCTCTCATAAATACCGTGTCATATATTTTTTTTTTGCCATGAAACCTCCCATGACACTTCTACTGATACTGGCCTAAAGTATCAAAATCTCTATAAGTAGGACGCCCTCCCCTCACTTATTCCACACACACACAGAACAAGATAAAAGGTCCACTCAAAGGCATTTTTCACCGGGATATTAATTTTGTGCTTTATGCATGCACAAAAGTACAAACAACAGTCAAAAGCTTGGTCTGTGTACAGGTACTTTTTATATGTGGGTGTGGTGGCCATGCCTGTATTGGCTGTCACACGAACATGTTCCCTCCGCTTATGTCCCTCATAATAACATAATTCCAAAATCAAAATGTTTTCATAAAGGTAAGATAAGGTATTCAACGTCGTTAGAGACACGGAGAGTGCTTCATGTATCGTGCCAAGTTTTTTGACTATATATCGTTCAATAAAACATATGTCAAACAAGGTTGTTGGATATGTAGGGGATAACGTTTTAAACAACTACAAAAAATAGTGAAGCGGGTAAGCGTGAATTCCGGTTTCAAAAACCAAACCATGTGCACATCGTATATGTGCGGTGCTAGGATAAAGTTTTACATATACAGTAAACCAGTAGTTAATCATAGATACAGTGTCCCGTAAAAAAATATAATTGACTTCACAAGCAATCGACCGGGGGTTGCGTATGCCTAGGCCTGATTCTTCATGTATCTTAACGATATTTTTTCTTCTGAGTAGCATCCATCGATATGGAACTAAAATAATTTGGAAATAGCAAGGATGAGTATATATTGTACTCAGTAAGTGTAAAAGACATATAAGGTGTAAGGCTAGATGATTCATTGTGATAAGCACTTTTGATTGATCAAATTTTTTTAGTACATAACAATTCTGATATAGGTTTAAACCATCCTTGATGAACATTGATAAATTTTGAACAAGATCATGAATCTTGTAGCAACAACTACAAAAGTCCATTGTCTTGGTAAGAGTGCAACAACTATAACATGAGGTGAAACACTTTATTAATGATTGTGAACATGCCACTACAAAAAACGATGTACCGCCTAATGGAAGTGGCCATTCGAGGTTGTTTACAGTTTTGAACATATTACACTACTTGATTTGCTGCCCCTTCCCCTCCAAGAGTTTGCAAACATGGAGGCAGCCCAACGTGCTGAATTTATGAAGAAAATTCACATGAAGACCAAACAAGAGATTGAGAAGAAATCCATGTACGAAAAAGCGAATAAGAACTCCAATAAGGCAATAAGGTAATCTTCGAACCCGGAGACATTGTTTGGTTGCATCTTTGAAAGGACAGATTTCGATAGAAACAAAAATCCAAGTGCTTGCAAGGATAAATAACAGAGCCTAGAAGATCGAAATTCTGGGAGCTGAGATGATTATTATCACACCCTAATATTTTTGGATTTTTGGATGTGATTGGTAATGCAAATCACAATAGATTTTTTCTCAAAATTATAAAACTTTCCAATGTTTATATAATTACCATGGAATTTAGCATAGGATATAATGGTTGTTTTCTAAATTAAATTTAAACAACTTAGGTCTTTGTGTTGGGTGCTTTGCATTTATGCGTCCTGCATTTAGTATCTTTATGTATTCACAGTTCTCAAAATGCATTTAGAAATCAAATATGTGTTCACAGGAGATTTCCACATTTTTCTAGAAATTTTACTAATTTTCTTGTAGCAAATTCTAAATTTTGGAAGGTACTATAACCTGTTTCATGGGCTCCAACTACTAATAAAATGATGTTAAATTAGTTCTCACACTTCATACACACTGGCAAGATTCATAGATTAAATTTTGAAACAATTAAGAAGTTAAATAATAAGCTTGGGTGTATTAATTAGTTTGTTAGAACTAGGGCTGGATCAAAAGCTCGAAACTCGCGAGCTGGCTCGGCTCAGCTCGATGTATTTTCTTTAATGAGCTGAGCAGCTATTTTTGCTCTTTTGTTAACAAACTAGCTCCAGCCAGCTCGCGAGCCAAATGAGCTAGAAGGCATAATAGATTAACGAGTAAATTATAAAGTAGCTATAATATGTGTACAATATTTGTGTGGTTGTATATGATGTTATAATTATATTATATTATTATAGTATGATAGAGTAGATTTTGGAAGTATTAAGATCATATATATTACTAGCTAGTAGAGTCCACGCGACACGCGTGTGTATATATTAGAAAAATAGTAAACAAGAATGTTATCTTTTCAAATTGGATTGAATTTCACGTTCCTACGTTAGAAATATTTTGAAATAGAGTATCATAAGTAGTTTAAATGAGTTAAATTCTACAAATTTCATAATTTATTAAAATTCTAATGATCGTTTAATAAAAAGGGGTATTCAATAAAAGATAAGACTGCATAACATATTTAGAAGATACATGAAATCTCATAATTGCACAATAATCCTTTATGATACATAGCGTTGAAAGAAAATTGCAATTGAAAGCTTGGTACGCAGTGTTGAAAATATTTTTTTGTTTTTAACTGAAGTACACAACAGGTTATGTGGAATAGCTACGTGCTAATTTATGATTATTTGTTCAAATTACTATAGATTTTCTAAAGAAAATCAATTTAGATATGAATAAGTAAGTAGGTAATAAAGCATGCATGCGAAAGATGAAGTGGAGGGTTTCAAAAGATTAGCATTGGCCTTAAATAAGCATTGACGATGTAAAAACTACCTCCCAATAACCATGGAACCTAGCGATATCCCTCCAGCACCAGCAGCATCTGGGTGCTCCAGAGGATTATCAATGTCTGTAGCGCCACCATGAAACGGTAATTAAATCTAGATTATTTGGCCTCCAAATCTCCATGGCCATGATGATGGCATCAGGATTAAGTCGATCTAATCCCGTTCATCTATCAGTATCATTGTCAAATTGATTGTAATAAAAAAAATTATATGCAGTTGCGAGCTACCTACGTGAGACTCCAAAGGGATTTGTTTTACCGACCGCGAGCTCGCCGGCAGTGGCAAGATTGACGACCGCACGCGGCCTCATGGTGGCGAGCAGCGCGGTGAACTGGCTGGCGGAGACAAGTACGAGGCTGCCGACTATGATGTGAACGGATCTAATGAGCAAGAGGAGAAACAGAGAAGAGACCAAGCGGGAGACGCTGGGTTATTTTAGGGTTATTTGATTGGTAGGTACGTGGGTGAGTAAAGAAATTTCATGATATGTCCCGTGCGTGTCGACACGCACTACCTTTATTATGGAGGTCATTTTAGATTAATTGGCACATGCATAATCCAACAACTCTTTCCTTTATCTTTTTTTCTCCGACAGCAATACATTGTCCAAAATTTCCAAAATCCAAAATTGATCTAAGAAAATAAAAAAGGTCTTATTTTGTTAGGCCTTGGTTTATCACTTTGACCAAACTAATAAATAAGAAACTTCCAACCAGCCTAAACACCAACTCGTCAATGAATTGCAAGATCGAGTGAGTTTATTTTATTTCAAATCCATAATGCCTGCCTCCAAATTTATTTTAGGTAGTGACCTTGTTGTAGTTTATCTTACCAAGTGAGTCATCCATACGCGTAGGGCCTATGAGAAACTAACGATCCTGACATCAAAAAATATATTAGCCAAAAAACTAATATAAAAATTACATTCCAATCAAGAGGCTCTAGTAGTCCTATGCGATCAACAAGATCGCTATAACACGTTTGTCAGACTTACAAAGAACTGAAAACATTGGACACCGACCACTATTGATGCCTTTTCCAAGGTAACTGCACGAAGACTTGGCGTAGATAACCCCTGCCAACCAACATCTGAACTGTTACGCCATCCAATGCCTCCTCCGTCTTGAGGTGAATACTGAACAGGGTGTCCACATTGTAGAACTGTCCGGCCTTGGCGAACAAGAACTTCGATGACGCGCCTGCACTGTCGCCGCCAGCATGGAGAAACCAGGCTAGGTTTTCACCTAATTATTGATCACCCACAGGCGCAACAGGGGACGGTCTTACCAACGACTTCAGCGGCACCTTCAATAAGATATGTGTCATGGACACTTCACCCCCGCCGGTCCGGCAAACATGCCAGTCATGGATTTCACACAAATCGCAGACACAACCTTCACCATTGCGCCCGGCCAACGAAAAGGTTGCCTTCACCGGAAGGACGCCAACATCATCGCTCAGGACGTCAGCTACCGCAAGACGAGACGCACGTCGGCCCCATCGATGAAACACCACCACCGAGAGCAAGGTTCTGCCGATAGAGGGGCGGCACCAACCGGTGGG
The DNA here is from genome assembly GCA_900205405.1 of Echinochloa crus-galli. Classification (NCBI taxonomy): domain Eukaryota; kingdom Viridiplantae; phylum Streptophyta; class Magnoliopsida; order Poales; family Poaceae; genus Echinochloa; species Echinochloa crus-galli. The sequence goes on along the minus strand of OAMR01000433.1, from coordinate 106,571 downwards.
AAAGTGGCAGCGCTGCTGCTATAGCGAAGTCCGCCCAAGTTGCCCGCATGGGAGCGAGGCAGAGCGACGGAGGCGTTGGATTTGTTACCACTCCGTAGCCTCCATGTCGCCAGGGACGGCAAGAGCCGCTACCAGAGAGGCCGCGCGAGACGAGGCCGCCGCACGACTGCACCCGCCGGCGCACGACCGCGATGCCGAAGAGCTCCTAGATCCGTCCTCCACCAAGATGCCGCGCCAAATGGGCGCCTCGGCCACCACGCCAGCGTCAGCTTGTGCCCACGCGCGCAGGCCGCCCCGCCCCGTCCGCGCCGGCCCGCGCCCGACCGCCGCCTGAGCCACCGGCCACGCCCACGCCCACGCCACCGGCCACGCAGAGGTCCAGGTCGGCCACCACCAACCGTGCGCCACCCATCAGGCCGCGCAAGCCCCGCCTGAGCCGCGGATGGCCCGCGCGCCGTGGATCCAGCCGCCACTGCGCCTGAGAGCGATGTTGCCATATCCACGCGAGACAATACAATTTCGTTAGCACCTTGAGAACAATGGCCCGAAACAAATGACCTGCATGCACTAAATTGCAGCAGACAAACTGCATTAAAGCGGAATTCCTAAAGTATGCTCATCGAGATCAGCAGCGGAACACGAGAAGCGGTGGACAGCATGTGTACCTGGCCTGAACACCAAGATTTCAAGGCGTCAAGCTACCATTGACAAACACAAACGCGAGAGATAAATATCATGCTACCTCTAAGAATCACGAACACGGGACAAGCATAGGACGACGTTGCCTTACCGCCGCAGCCGAGTGGATGAGCCCCGCGCGCCCCTGCCCCGTGTACTCGGTGCCGTTGCGCCAGGTGTAGCGGCCGGCGCCGTCCTGCAGCCCCGCGCACCACTCGCTGTCGTACTGGTGCCCGTTGGGAGAAATTTTGATATTTAACCCTCAGTTGGCAAGCCTCGCTTCTTTTAACCCTCAATTCGCATGCCTTTCGAAATATAACCCTCATGCCGCGAATTGTTTCAATTCGAGGGATTTTATCCTATTTTCTCTATTTCACTGATTTAGTTTCTTCTTTTATATTTTCAGAACATGTGAATAGACATATGTGCCCCTATTCTTATCTTCTCACATAAAAAGTACAAAGTTCCTTTTTTTTCTCCGGGACCCTCCTGCCGCTCGCTCCCAGCCACGGACAGAAACTCCACGGAGTCGGCCTCATCGGCGGCGGGGAGGTCACGGAGTCGTCCGTTCGGCGTCGGTGAGGTTGGCGAAGGAGGCCGACTTGGAGCGGCCGCTGTTGCTGGAGAGCGCCGCACGCCATGGTGACCTACACCGCGCCCCTGCCGGCCGTAGCAGAGGAGCCCGAGGACGAGGAGAGGCGGCGCGGGCTCCCGACGGCCGCGGGCGATGGAGAAGAGGAGGAGTTCTACGGCCGGCCGATGAGGTGGAGGGCGGACGACGGTCGGGCGAGGGAGCGGCGGGAGCATCCTTTAGGGAGTGACCTTGTTGTAGTTTATCTTACCAAGTGAGTCATCCATACGCGTAGGGCCTATGAGAAACTAACGATCCTGACATCAAAAAATATATTAGCCAAAAAACTAATATAAAAATTACATTCCAATCAAGAGGCTCTAGTAGTCCTATGCGATCAACAAGATCGCTATAACACGTTTGTCAGACTTACAAAGAACTGAAAACATTGGACACCGACCACTATTGATGCCTTTTCCAAGGTAACTGCACGAAGACTTGGCGTAGATAACCCCTGCCAACCAACATCTGAACTGTTACGCCATCCAATGCCTCCTCCGTCTTGAGGTGAATACTGAACAGGGTGTCCACATTGTAGAACTGTCCGGCCTTGGCGAACAAGAACTTCGATGACGCGCCTGCACTGTCGCCGCCAGCATGGAGAAACCAGGCTAGGTTTTCACCTAATTATTGATCACCCACAGGCGCAACAGGGGACGGTCTTACCAACGACTTCAGCGGCACCTTCAATAAGATATGTGTCATGGACACTTCACCCCCGCCGGTCCGGCAAACATGCCAGTCATGGATTTCACACAAATCGCAGACACAACCTTCACCATTGCGCCCGGCCAACGAAAAGGTTGCCTTCACCGGAAGGACGCCAACATCATCGCTCAGGACGTCAGCTACCGCAAGACGAGACGCACGTCGGCCCCATCGATGAAACACCACCACCGAGAGCAAGGTTCTGCCGATAGAGGGGCGGCACCAACCGGTGGGAAAGTGGCAGCGC
>OAMR01000433.1:83330-100097 GCA_900205405.1 Echinochloa crus-galli | reverse complement strand
AGTGACCTTGTTGTAGTTTATCTTACCAAGTGAGTCATCCATACGCGTAGGGCCTATGAGAAACTAACGATCCTGACATCAAAAAATATATTAGCCAAAAAACTAATATAAAAATTACATTCCAATCAAGAGGCTCTAGTAGTCCTATGCGATCAACAAGATCGCTATAACACGTTTGTCAGACTTACAAAGAACTGAAAACATTGGACACCGACCACTATTGATGCCTTTTCCAAGGTAACTGCACGAAGACTTGGCGTAGATAACCCCTGCCAACCAACATCTGAACTGTTACGCCATCCAATGCCTCCTCCGTCTTGAGGTGAATACTGAACAGGGTGTCCACATTGTAGAACTGTCCGGCCTTGGCGAACAAGAACTTCGATGACGCGCCTGCACTGTCGCCGCCAGCATGGAGAAACCAGGCTAGGTTTTCACCTAATTATTGATCACCCACAGGCGCAACAGGGGACGGTCTTACCAACGACTTCAGCGGCACCTTCAATAAGATATGTGTCATGGACACTTCACCCCCGCCGGTCCGGCAAACATGCCAGTCATGGATTTCACACAAATCGCAGACACAACCTTCACCATTGCGCCCGGCCAACGAAAAGGTTGCCTTCACCGGAAGGACGCCAACATCATCGCTCAGGACGTCAGCTACCGCAAGACGAGACGCACGTCGGCCCCATCGATGAAACACCACCACCGAGAGCAAGGTTCTGCCGATAGAGGGGCGGCACCAACCGGTGGGAAAGTGGCAGCGCTGCTGCTATAGCGAAGTCCGCCCAAGTTGCCCGCATGGGAGCGAGGCAGAGCGACGGAGGCGTTGGATTTGTTACCACTCCGTAGCCTCCATGTCGCCAGGGACGGCAAGAGCCGCTACCAGAGAGGCCGCGCGAGACGAGGCCGCCGCACGACTGCACCCGCCGGCGCACGACCGCGATGCCGAAGAGCTCCTAGATCCGTCCTCCACCAAGATGCCGCGCCAAATGGGCGCCTCGGCCACCACGCCAGCGTCAGCTTGTGCCCACGCGCGCAGGCCGCCACGCCCCGTCCGCGCCGGCCCGCGCCCGACCGCCGCCTGAGCCACCGGCCACGCCCACGCCCACGCCACCGGCCACGCAGAGGTCCAGGTCGGCCACCACCAACCGTGCGCCACCCATCAGGCCGCGCAAGCCCCGCCTGAGCCGCGGATGGCCCGCGCGCCGTGGATCCAGCCGCCACTGCGCCTGAGAGCGATGTTGCCATATCCACGCGAGACAATACAATTTCGTTAGCACCTTGAGAACAATGGCCCGAAACAAATGACCTGCATGCACTAAATTGCAGCAGACAAACTGCATTAAAGCGGAATTCCTAAAGTATGCTCATCGAGATCAGCAGCGGAACACGAGAAGCGGTGGACAGCATGTGTACCTGGCCTGAACACCAAGATTTCAAGGCGTCAAGCTACCATTGACAAACACAAACGCGAGAGATAAATATCATGCTACCTCTAAGAATCACGAACACGGGACAAGCATAGGACGACGTTGCCTTACCGCCGCAGCCGAGTGGATGAGCCCCGCGCGCCCCTGCCCCGTGTACTCGGTGCCGTTGCGCCAGGTGTAGCGGCCGGCGCCGTCCTGCAGCCCCGCGCACCACTCGCTGTCGTACTGGTGCCCGTTGGGAGAAATTTTGATATTTAACCCTCAGTTGGCAAGCCTCGCTTCTTTTAACCCTCAATTCGCATGCCTTTCGAAATATAACCCTCATGCCGCGAATTGTTTCAATTCGAGGGATTTTATCCTATTTTCTCTATTTCACTGATTTAGTTTCTTCTTTTATATTTTCAGAACATGTGAATAGACATATGTGCCCCTATTCTTATCTTCTCACATAAAAAGTACAAAGTTCCTTTTTTTTCTCCGGGACCCTCCTGCCGCTCGCTCCCAGCCACGGACAGAAACTCCACGGAGTCGGCCTCATCGGCGGCGGGGAGGTCACGGAGTCGTCCGTTCGGCGTCGGTGAGGTTGGCGAAGGAGGCCGACTTGGAGCGGCCGCTGTTGCTGGAGAGCGCCGCACGCCATGGTGACCTACACCGCGCCCCTGCCGGCCGTAGCAGAGGAGCCCGAGGACGAGGAGAGGCGGCGCGGGCTCCCGACGGCCGCGGGCGATGGAGAAGAGGAGGAGTTCTACGGCCGGCCGATGAGGTGGAGGGCGGACGACGGTCGGGCGAGGGAGCGGCGGGAGCATCCCAGAGAAAAAAAAAGACTATACTTTGATGTGAGAAGATAAGCTTAGAGGCACATATGATTAACATGTCGTGGAAATTGAAAAGAAGAAACTAAATCAGTGAATTAAAGAAAAGAGGATAAAATCCCTTGAATCGAAACAATTCATAGCGTAGGGTTATATTTCGAAAGGCATGCGGATTAAGGTTAAAAGAAGTGAGGCCTGCGAATTGACGGTTAAATATCAAAATTTCTCCCCCGTTGCCGTAGCTCTTGTTGCCGTAGCCGCGCATGAGGTTCATGGACCAAGACCCTTGGTAGGTAGGTGTCCCCTGCGGCACCGCGCCGATGTAGGTGGCAGAGCCGTCCATGAACCCATCCATGAACTCGCCCTCGTAGGTGGCGCTCGACGGCCACGAGAACTTGCCCCGGCCGGAGGCCTTACCGTGCCGCCACTCCCCCTTGTACATGCACATGTCCGTCCACAGGGTACATCCCCGCCCCGTGCCGCGCGCCGCTGCGTCAGGGGCGGGCCTAGGATTTTGAACATGGGTATTCAAAATTTCAACTAACAGATTTTTTTTTTCTAGATGGCCTAAATTATTAATGTACACCACAAAATCGAGTACCAATATCATCGATTAATAAAATCACTTTAAATTTAAAGGTATTTAACACAACATATCAAAGCTTCAATGTTTGAAATAAATAAATGACAAAACAACCGACTCATAAAAAAACTTACAGCCTATAGATTAACAATGCGAAACTTGCAGTCAGAGCCACAGAGGTGCAGGGCACAGGGCAGTAGGAATGAAACGGGTGAATCAGGAAATTGAACCGACCTTTTCCAGAAATTGAGAGAGGCTGCACCTGCCGCCGTCGCCTTGCCCTCCGCGTTGCCCCCGCGCCTTGCACGCCGGCCGCCGCGCCACGCTAGGGTGCTGGCCGCCGCACCGCCGCTTTGCTCGCCGCGCGCGCCGTGCTGGGCTGGCTGCTGGGATTTTGCGGCGCCGCACCGGCCGCCGGCGCCGGCGCCGCTCGCCGCCGCTAGCGCTAGGACAGGCCCTGCGTCGTGAGTCCGCGCGTGAGAGGCGACGAGCAGGAGCGAACAACGCAGCTAGGAACGGAACAAGTGGGCTGGTCGGGGAGTTTTGGGCTGTTTGGGTCAATGGGCCGTCTGCCATCCTTGGGCCTTTGGAAAGAGGAGTGGAGGTGGGCTGTCTTGCCTATTTGGGTCTGTTTGTAGTGCTATTCTTTTGTTTTTTTGTAGATATACTTCATATACACTATGTATACAAAATTTTTTGTCAAAAATAATGGGTATTCAACTGAATACCCATGAATACATGTGGGTCCGCCCCTGCGCTGCGCCACTGCCCTGTGTAGTCGGTGCTGTTGGGGAGGCCGCGCTCGCGTATCCGTGGACGTGTGCATCTTGCGCACGGTGGCCTCCCACGCCCTGACGCGATTTTTTTTTTTAAAAGTCCTTTTTATTCTAATATTTTAAGAATAACCCATCATGATCTAAATTTCCAAGAAGTAGCCCATTTAGTCGCGCCAGGACCCGTGGCGCTACCGGCCACTGAGCCGCGCCACATGCAGTGACGCGACTCAGGCGCCACGTCGGCTCGCGGGCACGCGCGGCGGAATATTCGAATCCGACGTGGCGCTGACGTGGCTAGCTGAGTCGCGCCACATGCTTCGGCGCGACTTGAGTCGCGCCATGGCCGATGGCGCGACTCAGTAATACGGTTCGGCGCCGGGCCGCCCTTCTCCTCCTCCCTCCTTTCTTTCTTCTTCCCCACCCGACTCCCTCTCTCCCATGGCGCCGCCCGACCTCCCCCCTCTAGATCCACCCCGTCCAAGGCCCGATTCGAGGGGGAAAGCGGGAAAATCACTCCCACGAGGTACCTCCTCCCTTCTACCGGTTTATTTTCCTTCCATTTCGTGTATTTCGTTGGATTTTGCATAGGCTTGGTGAACCTAGGGTTTTGATTGATATGGATGATTTAGTACGAATCGGATACGATTTGTTGCGTTGTATCGTGTATGTGGTTGATGGTGATGTGTTATTATCGTGTGGAATAAATTGCATGGAACGATTTCGTTATAATTGTCGTGTATAGATATTGATATGGAAATGAGGGAAAAAATTTGTGGAAATGATTGTTTCCAAGGTTGAAAAGTTGGGATACGTGGTATTGTTGTTGAATACATATTTGTTGAATACGTGGTATTGTTGTTGAATATTCCCCCCTAAGACGTGGCCACCTAAGTCGCGCCAAGCACTCTGGCGCGACTCATCGAGCCCGAATGGCCGTCGGTAGCCCCTGAACTTGGGGGGAACGTGGCGCGACTCGCCACTGAGTCGCGCCAGGCGCCCTGGCGCGACCCAGCTGCCACGTCAGGCGTGGTGGCCCACACGTCAGGGGAATATTCGGTCGAATATTCTCCCTGCAGACGTGGCCACCTGAGTCGCGCCAAGCACTCTGGCGCGACTCATCGAGCCCGAATGGCCGTCGGTTCCTCCTGTTCCACAGAGGGGGCTGGCGCGTGTGAAACGTAAGTCGCGCCAGCCGTCATGGCGCGACTCAAGAACCAGTCGCGCCGGTTTCGGTGGCGCGACTCAGTGAAAGGTGAAAAGGACGACAGTAAAGGAGTTGATGTGACAAAAGCGCCATAGTTGAAACGAAGGATCGAACGTATGTTGCCGGGAATCCACTCAGTCGCGCCAGGGTTTCTGGCGCGGCTATTACGCCTCCCCTATAAAAGGAACGACTGAGGGAGCTTTCGTCTCTAGAGCAACCATGGGCTCCGGATGGAATTTTCGTAGGCTCTATCAAGAGTTAGAGGACATGCGGGGAGCACCAAGGAATGACCCAGATAGGTCGTGGAGGGATATGAGAATTATGCCAAAGGGAGAGGACCTGCCTGAGTGTTATTGCGGTAGCAATTGCCAATGTCCGTGCTCCCTCGCTGAAGAAACCTACGGACGAAGGTATTGGTGTTGCCCGAGGATAGAGCTCATCACTCAGTGGAACGAAAGCTCTCAAGTAAGTTCAATCTCTTTTTTGTTGTGCAACACCAAATAAGGCATAGAACGACTAATCACATCAATTTCGAACAGGCATCCAGCAGGATCGCAGCACCGAATGTAAGGGCAAATCTCTGTTTATTTCCCTTTCCGTAAGGCTTGCTACATGTTCTAGTAGGCCAAGTGCATGCGTGATGTATTTCAATTACCTAAGGCATGTTAGTACATGCCACTGCAATGGTTCTCTTTTTCGGTGTACGTTGTCTACGTCGAATATATGTAGCCTTTTCAGTGTGTTGCCTCGTTCAATCAAGTGTATGCTTTTCAGACACCCTGTCCACTTTTCAGTTGCCCACAGAGCATCCAAGAGAATACATCCGGTTCGTACGTGGAACATGTCCACTGCACCCATTGAAATCCTGCCTATAAAAAGGAGTGCCTTCGATGCACACGTTCATTCACAAACACATCCACACCGGTTCTCATGTCTTGGATAGACGGCCCAATCGATCCACCTCATCCTCACCCCAACTTAGATGTCACAACTAGAGACTTCTATGCAAGCTATAATGCACTGCCATGTGAATTTTGGCCTCCTTGCCGCCATGGAGATGATGCAGTGGTTCAGGTTTACGAACACTTTGGTGATGCTGGGAGACGATTCTTCCGATGCCCCCATTTTATGGTAATCTATGTCCACTGTATTGCCCTTGTATTGCCCTTATTCTCCCTAATATGATTTCCATGTGACATCATGTTTCAGAACGACGACTACGGATTCACAAGCTGGATCGATGGACCTCTACAACCCCATCTACAGGAATACATCCGGCACATGCAGGTCCTCAACCAACAAATGCAGGAAGAAAGGGTGAACAAGGATAGCCAACTTGTTGGGGCGGTGCACGCGAAGATGCAGGCAGAGCAGCAGGCAAATCAACTACAGCAACAGATGACCGAGATGGAAACTCGCATCACCCAGCTAGAGGAAGAGCTCCGTCAAGAACGCGCACGCAACCTCACAAGACGCTTCATGGCCCCAACTGTGACCGGACGTCGCAACTACTATGGCTAGATGTGTTGATGAGGCTTTGTTATTGCATCTGGATTGTATCCTACTTTCTGTAGTTGTAACCTACCTTGCTCACCACTTCATGTATCCAACCTAGCTCTAGCCATTCAATAGAATCGTCTATTTCTTGTTCCATGAATGAAATCACATTCGTCAGTATTAAATTAAAACCAATACAATAAACACATAAAAAACATAGGTTACAAAGGATTAAGGTCGAAGACGACAAGGTCCATACAAATAACATACGATACAAACACCATACAAATACCATAGGAACTAGCTCCAACACAACGTCGATACAAATAGCAGAGGACCAACCATACGACAAATTTAACTAAATGGAACTACTAATCTAAGTGACCATTTCCATCATAAAGCAACTCATCATTACCCCCAATCATTGTCGTGACAATCAAACCAATTAGAAGAATGTCTTCTAGCTTCTTTTGGGGTCGGACCCATCCTTCTCAGCTCGTACCTTGGGTAAATTTGCGACAAGTGCCTTCATGGTTTCTGTCACCGTCCTCCTCACCGATCCTTCGCAGTCCCCATTGTCACCTCTCCTCTTCCTGCTCTTCTGCAACTTTTCAAATAATGTGGGTTCGTTTGGGTCCAGAAATTTAACTCTAGGCCACAATCCCATTGAGCGGGCTAATTTCAGTTGCTCCTCCTTGCGGTGCCTCACATAGCTATTCAATACCTCTGGGTCCTTTCCAAATCTCCTCTTCTCTATCTGACATTCCACCGCCTTCTTGTCGATATAGGATTCAAAATCACATTTTCGTGTGTCCTGTTCAAACAATTGGAAGTACGGGTTACAACAAATTTATATCTTGCGAATAAAAATGTACTAAATATCCAAATTGGCAATGAGTGAGCGAGAAAAATTATACAAAATTCTTAAAAAAAAAGAAATTGGGCTGTTTCAATCCAAGCACTCCTACATAGTCTCATCTCCACTAAATGTACTCACAAACATGGAGATGAGGCAGGTCCTGTCGCGCCACCTTTCCTGGCGCGGCAAGGTGCTACCGTCGCGCCAGGCAAGGTGGCGCGACAGGACCTGCCTCATCTTTTTACTGAAATTTTTGTTCCGATTGCGACACTTAAATGTGGGTGTGAACGGAGTGCTTTCAATCACGGCTGGAACGCCGCACTTACATACAGGTGGGTTTTCACTCCGCCTAGCAATTGCTTCTTCCTTCTCTTCGGTTGACATAGGTGGTGGGTTCGGCGGAGGAGGCACCCAACGCTTGAACCTCTCATACGGCTTAGTTGTACCCCATCGCTCGAATTGAAGTATCCTCGTATCGACCATTTCAGGACCATCAATCCATTGGAAGAAGTAGCACCGCTCCTCTTCCTAAAAACATAAATGGAATGAAACACAGTCACATTGCTCCAATGCCAGCACACAACACCTAGTTATTGGTAAACAAAATTCTTTTACACTTACACGGTAATCCCCACACATGTAGTGAGCACGAGCAGCCGTGTCGGGATGCATTGATTGTCTGACCTCTGCTGGCTTCCCACAGTCACATTGTGGTACCGGGAGTGCAGCAGGAACTGGTGCATCCTTGCACGACACATCCGGATATAACTCTTTTGGCTTGTGCTTCCACTTCTTTTCACGCCAAAGAGAATCCATTTCTGAGAACAATTTCAGCAACATACATTTTCCAAATTAATAGGCCCTCCGAATTATACCGTCGGCGCACATTTTATAAAACTTTCATACATATGGAACCTAAATAAAAGCCTTATTAAAAACACTAGCCTAAATTTCACAAAACTATGCATCACAAACGCAAAGCCTATGCTTCTCCATGCCGTGGACAACATCCGAATGTCTTCTCAACTAACACATATCCATTTTAAGCTACTCTAGTTCCTAACCCTAACCAAACCCTAGACATCCCAAATCCTACCATCGAGAGGGAACAAATGGAAAAATCACGGATAGAACGAAGGAGGTACCTCGTAGTTGAATCCTTCACGCGTCCAAACCTCGATTAGGGACCGAAGGATGGAGGATCTAGAGGGGGGAGGAGAGGGGCGGCGCCACGGCCACACTTGAGCTCGAGCAGGGCTAGGAGTCAAATGAGAGAAGAAGAAAAAGGGGCCCGGGCTCGAACCGTTATACTGCTGAGTCGTGCCACCGGTCCTGGTGCGACTCAGCCGCGCCACATGCACTGGCGCGACTCACATGTCCACGTCACCATCCACGCTAGCAATTGAGGCGCAGCGGAGCGGACGTGGCGCCTGAGTCGCGCCACATGCAGCGGCGCGACTCAGTGGCAAGTAGCGCCGCGGGTCCTGGCGCGACTAAATGGGCTACTTGGAAATTTAGTTCATGAGGGGTTATTATTAAAATATTAGAATATAAAGGACTTTAAAAAAAACTCCCCTGACGCGGGTGGGCTTGTGCATTGGACGCCCCACCTATCGTGGCGGCCACGCCTTGACCTTCGGCACCGCGCCGCCCGAGGTCCCCGCCGGATACCTTGGCTCGGATGAAAGTTGATCTTATGTTGTTATTCTATACTATTAATTTGGTTGGTGGTTACATGAGGTGGATAAAAAAAATTTATGGTGAGAAAAATAATGTCAAAAAGGTAAAAACTCTCTAGAAACATCGCTTTCTGAAAACTTTCCATGTCACTTCCACCGTTGGACTTCCATGTCCTCCGTGAGGGGTGGATAGGAATTATTTTAGTGAGAAGTGTTTTTAATTCTACTAGATTAAGATTGTGGCAAAATATTTTCTTTTGGAGATCATTAATAAAACAAAATCTTTTTCTTGGAACAGTTTTGTTCTAAGATTTGCGAATGTTTGGCTAAATGATGAACCCGATTTATTTAGATGGTCACTCCATTGAAGTGGTCAGTTTTTGCCTAGAACAATGTACAATGCAACGTTAAATTCAAGTATCCTACCCCATAATCGATTTATTTGGAAACTTAAAATATCTTTGAAGGAAAAGTTTTCCTCTGATTGCTATATAAAGAGTAGTACTCGTCAAAGATAACTTAGTTAAAAGATATTGGCATGAAAATAAAAAATATTGTTTTTCAACATTAACAAGACTATACAACATATTTTCTTTGACTGTGTTCTTGACTTCTTGCTAAGTTTGTTTGGCGAATGGTAGAAGATACCTTTTGTCTAAGGCCACATAATAGTGTTATTCACATGTTTAATATTTGGTTGGATGGTGTGTCAACAAACAACAAAATTCTAATCCTTGCAGGTGCAAGTGCCATGTGTTGTGCTGCATGATTAAGCCGGAATGATGTTGTATTTGATATATTACCAACTTGTTCCTTTTGCAGGTTATATACATGGGCATATATTGGAGAAGGGTGCGGTCCATGTTTCAGTGGGAGGAGGTGCAAATGTTTATGAGAAATTCTCGCCGACTTCTGGAAACCTTGACGAGAGACATGATAAGTGAAATTGTGGTTAGTTTCTTGTCTTACCTTCCTGAGAAATCAGTTGTCTATGTATTATTATTGACATGTTGGTGGTTGTATATTAAGAGTCCTCAATACAATTGATTTATTAATAGTGATTTGAGACAGTCATACCACCTATTGCATTTGTACAAAGTCTTCCATGTAGAACACGGACCAAGGGTCGGACCGCATGCTGTTCTGTAATGTGTACACCATACTACATAATTACATGATCACTTGATCAGGTTCAACAATGCCTTGGGCCTAAGCAATCCTAGCGCACGCCCAACACAAGACACCACCTCTGTGACCACACTGATGTCGTCATGGAAGAAACCGGCGGTGGACCGTCGTCGTCCACGTTGTCGGTGGTTACCTGTGACCACACTGTCGTCATGGAAGAAACAGGCGGACCGTCGTCATCCACGTTGTCGGTGAACCACCGGCACCGGAGCGCGGCGGCCGCCGTCAGTCTCTTAGTAGGATCACATGTCAGGAGCCCTTTGAGCACCTCGAATCCGTCCTTGGAGAGAACCTTCTCCGGGAAAGATGACGCAGCCGGTTGCGGTGCCCCAGCCGTCGCTGCCGCGCCCTCCACTGCCTCACCTCGTCTTCCATCACCTGCGGCTTCAGCGCCCGCCACGCGCTCTTCCCCGGCACGCCGACCACGTCGAAGACCTGGTAGAGCTGGTCCTCCGAGTCCTCCCCGGCGAAGGGTACGTCGTCGGCGAGGAGCTCCACCATGACGACGCCGAGCGACCAGCAGTCCACCGGCGTGCCGTGGTCTTCGTTCTCCACCAGCTCCTCCGGCGACATGTACTCGATCGTCCCGCCGATGCCGCAGGGTGGGTACTGCTCGCCCACGTACTTGGCGAGCCCGAAGTCGCAGATCCTCATGTCGCGGCCGTCGTCGCCGTCGCCGATGACTGTTGAAATTTTATGTGTGGCTTTCAACATTTATTTATATAACATATATTATGGTCATTGTTTATGCACCTCAATGTGGAAATAAATATTGATGCAAGTTATGAGGAATTATTGTTGTGGAATCTAACTCGAGGAATTTGTACTCGAGGTGCCGAGGACGTTTGTGCTGGAATACAGTGGAGGAATTTATTGAGATCAACTCTACTGGAATATTTATCATGTACGTACATGTTTGACCCGGGTACAACACAACGGAAGAACTGGGTTTGTTTTGTAGGATCGGCTCTACAGGCTGTTAACCCACATGATCATATTGGAATTAATCTCATATAAACAATTGATCATGGCACATGACTCACACATGTGTGTTAGGGACTAATATGGTTGGTGACATAGTTCAGGAGTCACACGGATTTTCCGGAACACAGGTGGAATAATTTTAACGCCTGGAAGTGGAGTCTATAAATAGGTCCCTACCCTCTAGCCTCATTATGCATTGTGAGCGGCACCACGGAAAAGACAGAGGAATAGAGGGTAGACCGTATAGCCCACAAATTCCTTACATTGGTATCAGGGCAGATACGATCGCAACTACCAAAAATTCCGCTGCAACCCTAGCCGAAAACAAACTCTGCCGCCGCCGAGGCGTCTGAGCGTCTCTGCTATTCATCCGCCGCAAATCACCATCGTCGCCTGAATTTGATTTGCGTGTGCCACGAAGGTTTTACTAGCCTGTTGTTCGCACGTGGATCAAGGAAGTCTGCCGTCGTGTACTCCTGTGCCGTGTCTCATCTGTGTACGTGGGGGGCTATTGTGCTCATCAACTACACGTAGATCAAGGAGGAAGAGCTCATACGTTAAAAGTCCATTACTGATTTGCACTTGGATCGAGGAAGCAACAGAAGGTGTTTTGATTCCACCAGCGGAGATTTTTTTCTGGTAACTCAGTATCATCTCTCGCTATGACATCCAACAGTGTTTTCTCAGAGCTGTTTAAATCCTACAAGTTAGATGGTTCTAACTTTACGGTTTGGAAACGAAAAATCATGTTTTTGCTTACTGTTGAAAATATTGATTATATCATTGATTTACCTGAACCGGAAAAACCAAAAGATGATGCTAGCGCTGAGGAAAAGAAAGATTATATGGTAGAATATGAAGCTTGGGCTAAAGATAATAAAAGGGCTCGTATATTTATGTTGGGATCTATGACTGATTCTTTAGCTGCTGAGTACGAGAGTGAACAGAATGCCCGGAAAATATTGGGCAAACTGGAAAAGGATTTTGGTGATATATCTCTCGTCAAAGTGCTTAGTCTTGTTAATCGTTTTCTTTCTTCCAAGATGAATGAAGGTGTTTCTGTCAATGAGCATATCAACAAACTCAGTGTTTTAGCAAAGGAATTAAAAATTGATGGCTATCCCTTTCAAGAAGAAGTGCAGGTCATGGTTGTGCTAAACTCTTTGCCAAATTCATGGGAGCAGTTTAAGATGTCATTTTGTCATTCAGAACGCATACTTAATATGCGCAATTTTAGGCATCATTTGCTTATGGAAGAAGACAGGAAGCTCTCTCAGGGAAAGGACAGAAACTCAAATAATTCTGAGTTGCACCTTGGAGAAGTATGTTACAGCCGGAAGGTTTTGGAGAAAAAGGAAATGAAAATAAGGTTTGCAAATTAAATAGATCAATTTATGGTCTTAAACAAGCTTCACGCCAATGGTATATTCTTTTTGATAATGCTGTCACTCTCAAAGGAATGACAAGAATAAAAAGGATTTCGCTTGTCACAACTGTGGTCAGCAAGGGCATTTCAGAGCTGACAGCAGGAAGAAGAAAAAGCAGCAGCATAACAATGAGAAAAGGAAGCAGGAAAACCATAGGAAGCAGGAAAACCAGCACGATGATCCTAAAGGCAACCCTTCAGAGGGAGGTATGCATCATATTTTTGTATGCACTGAATCTTTATTTGCTACTACTTTTCCAAATAGTTGGGTTGTCGATTCTGGCTCTACATCGCATATTGCTAGGGATCATAAATCTTTTACTTCCATGCAAACAATTCCAAGGGGAAAAAGATGTCTACTTAGGCACTAATGCTAGAGCTGATATACTTGGAATTGGAAATTATGTCTTAAAACTCCCTGATGGAGGAAATTTATTGCTAAAAGACACTTTATATTCACCTAGCATGAGAAGGAATTTAGTCTCTGTCTCTCAATACTTTATATTCACCTAGCATGAGAAGGAATTTAGTCTCCGTCTCTCAATTGGAATCTATTGGTTATGATATATTATTTGGAAAAGGAAGAGTTAAAATATTGCTCAATGGGAAATTAGTGCATACTGGTGTTCGTCATGATGACCTTTATTTTCTGCTATATTTTAGACTCATTAAACTGACATCTCTGATCGTGGTTTGTGACATAGTTCAGGAGTCACACGAATTTTCTGGAACACAGGTGGAATAATTTTAACGCCTGGAAGTGGAGTCTATAAATAGGTCCCTACCCTCTAGCCTCATTAAGAGGCTTCTTCATTCTGGTATTCAAAATTTTAATTGGGAGGATTTTGGCCCTTGTGAGGCATGTATAATGGGTAAAATGACTCGTGCGCCTTTTCCAAAGGCGGAAAGATCTAAGGAATCTCTTGCTATTATCCATTCTGATATTTGTGGTGAAATGACTACTCCCACCAATAGTCAAAAGGTTTATTTTATTACATTCATTGATGATTATTCAAGATATGGTTATTTGTATCTTCTTAAACACTAGTTGGAAGGTTTCGATGCATTCAAAACATTTAAAACTAAAGTGGAAAATCAGTTAAATAAAACGATTAAAGTTTTAAGAACTGATCGTGGGGGAGAATACACTTCAGGAATATTAAATGATTTTTGTAAAGAGCATGGAATTATTCACCAGTACACTATGGTCACTATTTTTTGTGATAATATGGCGGCGATCAAGGTCTCCAAAGATCCCAAATTTCATAGTAAAAGCAAACACATTGAGGGAAGATATCATTACATTCGTGATGTAATAAATAGACTCAAGGTTATTCGTATGGTTTATTTGCCTAGCACTAGTATGGTTGCAGATCCACTGACTAAGCCCCTTAGTCAGGAATTATTTTCTAAGCATGTTAGAGACATGGGACTTCATGTTATTGACTGAAATGTTTCAGCCAAGTGGGAGATGTTGGAATTTTATGTGTGGCTTTCAACATTTATTTATATAACATATATTATGGTCATTGTTTATGCACCTCAATGTGGAAATAAATATTGATGATGGGGAATTATTGTTGTGGAATCTAACTCGAGGAATTTGTACTCGAGGTGCTGAGGACGTTTGTGCTGGAATACAATAGAGAAATTTTTTGAGATCAACTCTACTGGAATATTTATTATGTACGTACATGTTTGATCCGGGTACAGCACAACGGAAGAACTGGGTTTGTTTTGTAGGATCGGCTCTACAGGCTGTTAACCCACATGATTATATTGGAATTAATCTCATATAAACAATTGGTCATGGCACATGACTCATATATGTGTGTTAGGGACTAATATATTTTAGACTCATTAAACTGACATGTCTGATCGTGGTTGGTGATATAGTTCAGGAGTCACACGGATTTTCCGGAACATAGGTGGAATAATTTTAACGCCTGGAAGGCTGGAAGTGGAGTCTATAAATAGGTCCCTACCCTCTAGCATCATTATGCATTGTGAGCGGCACCACGGAAAAGACAGAGGAATAGAGGGTAGACCGTATAGCCCACAAATTCCTTACAATGACGACGTTGTTGGGCTTGATGTCCCCGTGCACGACGCCGCGCCGGTGCATCGCCTCGGCGGCGGCGAGCAGCCGCCGCATGATGCGGCTGCTCAGATTAGAGTGCCAAATCAGTACCGTACTAAGTTGCAACCTAAAAGCACACCAGGAATATTTATTGGCTGTTCTACAGAATCAAAAGGGTATCGATTTTATGATCCTGAAAATAAAAGGCTGGTGGAAAGTAGGGATGCAATATTTTTAGATCAGCACACACCTCGCCGTGCTAAGCGGGCAAGAGTGGAATTGCTGACAACTCCAAATGAACCACGGATGGATACATCTGGAAATAACTCACCCAATGAGGAAAATGATACCCCGGAAGAAAATACAAATATGCTTAGGAGAAGTGGGAGGAATTCACATGCACCATCATATCTTAATGATTATTATGTGTTCTTGGGGGAAGTGCACTCTAAAATTTCAGATTTAGAGGAAGATCCAAAAAATTATAAAGAAGCCATTAGTTGTGCCCAATCAAAGCTATGGGTGGAAGCAATGCGGGAAGAATTAAACTCAATGAGGAAGAATAAAGTTTGGAAACTTGTTCCTTTACCAAATAACCGCAGAGCCATAGGGTGTAAATGGATTTTCAAAAGGAAACTTAATGCAACAGGCCAAGTGGAAAAATATAAAGCTAGACTTGTTGCTAAAGGCTTTACACAAAGGGAAGGTGTTGACTTTGTGGAAACTTTCTCTCCTGTTGCAAAATTTACTTCTATTCGCATTATTAGTGCTTTGACGGCTTATTATGATCTTGAACTCCACCAAATGGATGTGAAAACTGCTTTTCTTAATGGGCATTTGGAGGAGGAAATTTATATGTTACAGCCGGAAGGTTTTGGAGAAAAAGGAAATGAAAATAAGGTTTGCAAATTAAATAGATCAATTTATGGTCTTAAACAAGCTTCACGCCAATGGTATATTCTTTTTGATAACGCTATCACGTCATATGGTTTTTCAATGATGGAAGGTGATCATTGCATATATACTAAAGTTATTGGTGGCAATTTTGTGTTACTGTCTTTATATGTTGATGACATTCTTATTGCTTCTAATAATAATGAAACATTAGTGGAAGTAAAATCTTGGTTGTCTTCTAAATTTGATATGAAAGATATGGGGGAAGCTTCCTATGTTTTGGGAGTGGAAATACATAGAGATTGGAATAAATGCCTACTTGGTTTGTCCCAAAAGACTTACCTTCGTGGCGTTCTAAAATGAATTTCTATGGAAAATTGCAAACCTGTTAATGTACCTTTAGTGAAGGGAACTAAACTCAGTGAGGAACAATATCCATCCACTCCTGAGGAAAAAGAAAGAATGAATGGTGTTCCTTATTCTTCAGCTTTGGGATGTCTTATGTATGCCATGTTATTCACACGACCTGACCTTAGCCATGCTGTTGGAATTCTTAGTAGATATCAAAAGAATCCTGGGGAAGAGCATCGGAAACAAATCAAACATGTGATGCGTTATGTCAAAGGAACTTTGGATTATTTATTGTGTTTTAATGGTCACAATATTCAGCTGCAGGGTTATACTGATGCTGATTGGCAAGGGGATTTGGACGACCGGAAGTCTACGTCTGGTTATATATTTACATTGGCAGGAGGTGCTATTTCTTGGTGTAGCAGGAAGCAGAAATCAGTTTCTCTTTCATCCATGGAAGCTGAATATATTGCTGCATCTGAAGCTGCAAAGGAAGGTGTATGGCTAAGGGAATTTCTTGCATCACTTAAAGTCGTGGAAAGTGCATCTCAACCCGTCACTATTTTCTGTGATAATATGGCGGCGATCAAGGTCTCCAAAGATCCCAAATTTCATAGTAAAAGCAAACACATTGAGGGAAGATATCATTACATTCGTGATGTAATAAATAGACTCAAGGTTATTCGTATGGTTTATTTGCCTAGCACTAGTATGGTTGCAGATCCACTGACTAAGCCCCTTAGTCAGGAATTATTTTCTAAGCATGTTAGAAACATGGGACTTCATATTATTGATTGAAATGTTTCAGCCAAGTGGGAGATGTTGGAATTTTATGTGTGGCTTTCAACATTCATTTACATAATATATATTATGGTCATTATTTATGCACCTCAATGTGGAAATAAGTATTGATGCAAATGATAGGGAATTATTGTTGCGGAATGTAACTCGAGGAATTTGTACTCGAGGTGCCGAGGACGTTTGTGCTGGAATACAGT
>OAMR01000433.1:57513-75659 GCA_900205405.1 Echinochloa crus-galli | reverse complement strand
CTGCACCGAGAAATAATTGAATTTGTTGCACAAATTATTATTCATAGATTCGGTATTCCTCAAACTTTGACTACGGATCAAGGTACTTCGTTTATGTCTAAAGAGGTACGTGAATTCGCCTAATCCTATAGAATTAAGTTGCTCAATTCATCTCCATATTACGCTCAGGCTAATGGACAAGCCGAGTCAAGTAATAAAACTTTGATTAAATTGATCAAGAAAAAGATAGCTGAAAATCCTAAGAGATGGCATGAAGTTTTGTCCGAAGCATTATGGGCTCATCGTATATCTAGACATGGTGCTACTAAAGTTACTCCTTTTGAGCTTGTATATGGTCAAGAAGCCGTTTTACCTGTTGAGGTAAATCTGGGCGCTTATAGATTGGCTAAGCAAAATGACCTTGATGCTGTTGATTACCACAATTTGATGTTGGATAATATTGATGAGGTAACCGACAAAAGATTGAAAGCTTACTTGCTCTTGAGAGGATGCGACGGTATGGATTGAAGATGAATCCACTCAAATGTGCTTTTGGTGTTTCGGCTGGGAAGTTTCTTGGGTTTGTTATTCATGAGAACGGCATAGAAGTTGATCCCAAGAGAATTGAATCTATGAAGAAAGTCGAAGCTCCTACTTGCAAGAAGGACTTGCAAAAGTTTCTAGGCAAGGTAAATTTCTTGAGAAGATTTATAATTAACTTGTCTGGAAAGGTTGATGCTTTTACTCCTTTACTTCGGCTAAAGAATGAAGCCGATTTTACTTGGGGGGCAAAACAGCAAGAAGCTTTTGATAAAATCAAAGAGTACTTGTCTTCACCACCGGTGCTTAGGGCGCCTAAGCGAGGAGTTCCATTCAGACTTTATGTGGCGGCTGAAGATAGAACTATTGGAGCTGTTTTGACTCAAGAAATCGGCGATAAGGAGTATGTGATTGCTTATGTAAGCCGACGGCTTATTGATGCAGAAACAAGGTATACTTTTATTGAGAAATTATGTTTATCCTTGTATCATGCTTGTACTCAATTGCGGCATTATCTACTATCTAGTACTTGCATCGTGTTGTGTCAAACCGATGTGATTAAACATATGTTGCAAAAGCCGATATCTAGTGGAAGAGTCGGCAAGTGGGCTTATGCTTTGGTTGAGTATGATTTGACTTGTGAACCTTTGAAATCAATGAGAGGTCAAATTGTAGCCGATTTTATTGTTGAACATCGGATTAATGATACTTGTGAAATCGACGTCGGCTATGTTACTTGTACACCATGGAAGCTATACTTTGATGGATCGGTTTGCAATGATGGGCAAGGAATTGGTGCTGTTTTGATTTCTCCAAGTGGCGCCGTTTTTGAGTTTTCAAACCGATTGGAAGAAAAGCGAACCAATAATCAAGTTGAATATGAAGCTCTTTTATTTGGCTTGGAATTTTTGCAAGACATGGGAGTAAAACATGTTGAAGCTTTTGGTGATTCGCTCCTGGTGGTACATCAAGTATCAAAGGTATGCCAATGTTATAATGGTTCATTAAATGCATATCTTGATAGATGTCTCGATATCATTGCTTCTTTTGATGAATTCACTATAAGACATATTCCGAGAGAAGATAATGGTAAAGCAAATACTCTGGCTCAGAAAGCATCTGGTTATGTGGTTGCAAAGAAATATTTCTATCTCCAAAAACCGATGCGAACCAAAGCCGAGGTTCTGGTTCTGGACGAACCGGTCACACCGGTTTCAGAAACCGGTCAGACCGGTTATGCTGCCAGAACCGGTCTGACCGGTTCTGAAAGCGGTCAGACCGGTTTGTCCCCTGACAGAAGCGAAAGTACTTTGGATAATGCTAATCAATCCAAAGTTGAAGGTCAGGATTGGAGAGTGCCTATTATTGCTTATTTGAAAGATCCTGGTCGTGGTGCAAATAAAAATATTCGGCGAATATCATTTAAGTATATTTTACTTGGCGATGAACTTTATCGTCAAAACGCCGAAGATTTGTTGTTAAAATGTCTTGACTCAGATCAAGCCAAGGTTGCCATGGCTGAGGTTCATGAAGGTATTTATGGTACACATCAATCGGCTCCAAAGATGAAGTGGTTACTTAGACGAGCCGGTTTTTATTGGCCTACTATGACGGCAGATTGTTTTAAGTATTACAAAGGATGTGAGGAATGTCACAAGTTTGGTAATTTGCAATTTGTTCCTGCTGCATTGATGCATCCTATTATTAAGCCATGGCCGTTCCGAGGTTGGGGATAAAGCCGGTTTTAGACCTTTTAAACAATCGGCTAGACGTTTTAATCCCGCTATTTATGACCGAATAAAAGAAGAGGTTAATCGTTTATTAGATGCTGGTTTTATTAGGACTTGTCGTTATGCGGAGTGGATTTCTAATATTGTTCCCGTTGAAAAGAAAGATTCGGAAAAACTTAGAGTTTGCATTGATTTTAGAAATCTTAATAAAGCCACTCCAAAAGATTCATATCCTATGCCTATAGCCGATGTCTTAATCAATGAAGCTTCTGGACATCGTGTTGTTAGTTTTCTTGATGGTAATGCCGGATATAATCAAATCTTCATGGCCGAAGAGGATATGCACAAAACGGCCTTTCAATGTCCGGGATTTATTGGTTTATTTGAGTGGGTAGTTATGACCTTTGGATTAAAAAATGCCGGTGCAACTTATCAAAGAGCTATGAATTTAATCTTTCATGATTTACTTGGTGTTATTGTGGAAGTATATATTGATGATATTGTAGTTAAATCGGATGGCTTGGATTCTCATTTAGCCGATTTGAGACTTGCTCTTGAAAGGATGCGACGGTATGGTTTAAAGATGAATCCACTCAAATGTGCTTTTGGTGTTTCGGCTGGGAAGTTTCTTGGGTTTGTTATTCATGAGAACGGCATAGAAGTTGATCCCAAGAGAATTGAAGCTATGAAGAAAGTCGAAGCTCCTACTTGCAAGAAGGACTTGCAAAAGTTTCTAGGCAAGGTAAATTTCTTGAGAAGATTTATAATTAACTTGTCTGGAAAGGTTGATGCTTTTACTCCTTTACTTCGGCTAAAGAATGAAGCCGATTTTACTTGGGGGGCAAAACAGCAAGAAGCTTTTGATAAAATCAAAGAGTACTTGTCTTCACCACCGGTGCTTAGGGCGCCTAAGCGATCTTAAGAACCGGTCAGACCGGTTTGCCCCGGGTGATCAGGAGTTGGCCGTTGTGACGGCCGTGCTGTGCGTTTGTTCGATCTCAAGTGTGTTGGCGCGTTTTTGTGTCAACACCTGCTGTGTGAAGACATCAACCAATCAATGACTCTTTGCACCGCAGGAGCCTGGCCGGCGAGGGCCTGTATCGTCCGTGCGAGCCAGGCTGTATCGGACCCTTTGCTGCTATATATCGTGGGGCAGAATATATCTCGCGTGCAAGATATGTGCGGCGCCATGGACAGCCCGCAGCGGACCGTACATCTTGCTTCTCGGAACAAGATCCGGCGCCGTTAACAAAGGAGACGCCGGCTCCATCCTCTTTCCTCATTCATTGATGTATACGTAGAACTCCCTAGCTGATGTGGCAATAAAAAGACAAGAGACATCTGTGGGATGCACGTGCTCCAATCGCGCAGGCTATGCGGGCCATAGACAACAGAGCAAGGACGCCGTGCACTGGGTGCATCTTAAGCCATTCTCATCTTGTCAATGCAGATGGCGCGCGGGTCCAACTTAAAGCAGGGCGCCGCTGATGTGTGGGCGCTGTGGTCATGCTAACGCAAGCAGAGGCCGTGTGCAGTTCTTTCTATCATTGGAGTTTGATTGCAAACTAGAGCAGGACCCTGCTCGATCACTGGAGAATAGTACGTGCTAAAAACCTATAAGCACCACTGTCATGAAGCAACTCATCATCACCATTGCGCGGTCGTCAACATCAAACCAATTAGAAGCGTGTCTTCTAGGTTCTTTTGGGTAAATTGGCGACAAGTGCCTTCATGGTTTCTGTCACCGTCCTTCTCACCGATCCTTCGCCGTCCCCATTGTCACCTCTCCTCTTCCTGCTCTTCTGCAACTTTTCAAATAATGTGGGTTCGTTTGGGTCCAGAAATTTAACTCTAGGCCACAATCCCATTGAGCGGGCTAATTTCCGTTGCTCCTCCTTGCGGTGCCTCACATAGCTATTCAACACCTCTGGGCCCTTTCCAAATCTCCTCTTCTCTATCTGACATTCCACCGCCTTCTTGTCAATATAGGTTTCAATATCACATTTTCGTGTGTCCTGTTTAAACAATTGGAAGTACGGGTTACAACAAATTTATATCGGAACCGATTGAAAACCACCCTTCAGATGAGGATGACGATATTGTGGATGAGTATGATCATATGACTAGGCTTGGTACTCAGCCGGAGCGTGCTCCCTTGCAGGACTACATGGTAAGATTATAATTTCTCCCTCTCCCCAACAATTTATTTGCTTGCTTTGAAAACTCATGTCCTAACTATGTGTGCAGGCGCAACAACTAGCGAGGCTCGCAAATGAGGCCGGGGTAGCCATGTCCCATGCGAGTAGTTCCGCCAACAACGGTGGTGCGCTGCGTCAATTTGCTGAGGTTAGTGAGCACATTCGCCTTTCTGAACGTTTGGACCTACAAATTTGTTAATTCTTCGATTTTTTGTGCAGAGGGTACGGCGGAGCTGCCGTCGTATGGCCATGAAGCTCAACTGCATGACCGCCCCGGACGTGGCACACGTTCAAGGAGCTGCCGGTACTTCTTCCGGATTGAGCCGTCGTACTCCCGTCCCCCACGGAGGTGGAGGCTCGGCGAGGACCCGCTCGGCCTCAGCGGCGAGGACCCGCTCGGCCACAGCTTCTGCCTCGCGTGGCAAGGCCCCCGCCACCCCTTCGTCCAGTGATGAAGGTGACGGGAACAATGACTCGAGTGACTTGGACCCAACATTTCATGATGAGCTCGAAATGGCGGGTATGTTTGATGCACCTCCAGGCACACAGACACAGGGACAGTCAAGTCAGGTGTGCCACTCAGCCTTCATATTTTGACAATATAGTTGCAAAAATTATTTGAGCTAATTCCGTCTTATTTTTTTTTCAGGCCACTCCCACGGAGCGTCCAGTCCGCACACGCCGCCGCCATACTCCGGACCGTACGGACCTTGCTAGTGGCAACCTCTTGCCGACCGAGCCCGGGAGGGACCGCCGCCCACCTGACGTCTTCAGCCCGCCGGATCAACAACGCCGCCGTCGCCGTTGATGTTATCTTTCGTAGTACCTTCGTTGTGCATTTGGGACAACTATGTGTGTGAGCATTTGTGAAAACTTATGTATGACAATTGTGTGGTAAACCTTCACGTTTGTGGGAACTATGTTTCATGTGTGGACTAAGTTTGTGTGTTAAACCTTCTTGGTCAAAAGTCTAAGTCTATGTATGGACATGAAATAACTCCCTGCCCTAACTCGGCCTCCGCTCCCAGGCCCAGATCCCCCCAAATCGGCCGTTTTGGGGTGGGAAAAGTAGGGGGAATCGTTCCCCGCGTCGTCCCGAAGGTATTCCCCCAGTTTTTCCCTCGTTTCACCGTACGATTTGGTAGGCATTGAGTGGTTGTGGTGACCTAGGGTTAGGATTGGATTTTGAAATTTATATGAATGATAGGCCTAAATTTTCCCATTATGCTTGGACGATGCTGGGAGCATGCTACATCACTGATCCTAATACTGCCTAATTTTGACTAGGTGATTTGGGTACCCTCCCTGCATTTCACAGAGTACAGGCTCAAACAACTTGATGTTCAGAACTTTCCATTTGACTTGATAAGACAAACTAATTGCAATTTGTGATGAACAAACTACAAAGTTTGTGAGCATTTGTGAAAACTTATGTATGACAATTGTGTGGTAAACCTTCACGTTTGTGGGAACTATGTTTCATGTGTGTACTAAGTTTGTGTGTTAAACCTTCTTGGTCAAAAGTCTAAGTCTATGTATGGACATGAAATAACTCCCTGCCCTAATTCGGTGCAAAAACGCAGAAAACCTCGGTCAGTCCTCGCGCTCGACCCCGACCACCGCGACGCCATCGACCTCTCGCACCGGCTCCGCTCCCGTGTCAACGCGTCCATGGCCGCCTCCGCTTCATCCGCCCCCGAGCCCACCAGCCGCCCCTCCCCCGCTGCCCTTGGCGCCTCCGCCGTTGTCGCCGGACTTGGCCCTTCCCTCCCCGCCCGCCCGTTCCCCAAGAAACAATCAGCATCGGCACCTCTTACTCCTCCTTCGCAGTCAAATCCCAACGCGATGTCGAAATCTAACCCACCGCCGTCTCCCAAGCTGGTACCGTTCTCCAATTCCCCGCCATCTTCAGCCAAGCCTTCGGCTGCTGATAGCTCCCGGAAGGCTGCACTGACAATGCCAGTGAACTCTTCATCACTGGCAACAGCGGCACCTCTTGCGGACAGAAAGGTTGTGACGAAATGGAGACCTCTCAAGCTGGTGTATGATCACGACATTAGGCTTGGGCAGATCCCAGAGAAGTGCAGCTTCCGGATGCTCCGGATATAGCTCTTTTGGCTTGTGCTTCCACTTGTTTTCACGCCAAAGAGAATCCATTTCTGACAACAATTTCAGTAACATACATTTCAAAATTAAAGGGAAAATCCATTTCTCACACGTATCCATTTTAAGCTACTCTCGTTCCTAACCCTAACCAAACCCTACCCATCTCAAATCCTACCATCGAGAGGACTAATTCTACACGTCACAATCGCGGGCAAAGACTTCACTACGTGCAAACTAAGCATCCGATCCACCCAAAATAACCTATAGTTCATACAAATTTCGAAATCCAATCCTAACCCTAGCTCACCAAAACCACTCAAAATCTACCAAAATCTACGGTGAAACGAGGGAAGAAGTGGGGCAATACCTTCGGGAGGACGCGGGGATCGATTCCCCCTCCTTTCCCCCTCCCAAAACGGCCGGATTTGGGCGGCGGCGGCGGGCAGCGGCGGAGGAGCCGCGGCTGGGCGGCTCTGGTCGGGGGAAAAAGTGAGGGGAGGGAGGGCCGCGCGCGGCCATAAGGAGGCGGGGCCTGTCGCGCCACCCCGCCTGGCGCGACAAGCCTGTCACGCCAGAGCATGCGGCGCGACAGGGCCAGCGCCAGCGTGGCGGCCGCCCGCTCCCCGTGCCACGGTGGCAGCCCTGTCGCGCCACCGCTTGTGGCGTGACAGTGGTGTTTGGTCGCGCCGCCTCTCCTGGCGTGACCAAAAGGGTCACGGGGTACAAATAAAGTCTGGCACGGGTTATTTTTAAAAATATCTTAAAAAATTGGTTAAAATTAAAAAAAATCAAAACCTAACAAACTGCGTTATGAGTAGTAACTTGTGCTCCTTCCACAGAACGATATTTTGGAGTCTTATATGATATGCAGTGTGAAGGCGAGCGCGGACGGTGATAACACTGCACACATATATAGTACCACTTGGGCCTTGGAGCTTATTATGGTTCTGTGACTAAAAGCTCTTTGCATTGAAGGGATAGGAACGCTGATCTACAGGAGATAGATGGTGTGGTTTGTTATTTACGGAAACTTATAGCACATTAGTGGCGGTATTCTACAGATAGCTGGAATAACTCATATAATGCTCCAAGTACTCCAATTCTATGATGCAAGCGCATTTATATTATTATATAATAGACCCTCTGCATTTTGGCAGGTTGTCTCATCTTTCATTTAGTCTCCATTTTTCTATGCTAGCATTGGTTCAAAGCATACATGCATAGGTTTAATATAAAACTGCCTGCAAGTATATAGTTAGACAAACGAAAACAATATCATGTTTAGAGGAAATAATAGGGATCTTACAATTACTAATTGGCGGCTCTTTTTTAAGCCTCCACGTTAATTCTCACGAGAAGCGCTAGAAAAAAAGATAAATCCTAAAAATTCTCACAAAAATCAGAAACATCTGGCCATTGATTCGGTAGGATCTAATTGATATAGAAGATAATAACCATTAGATCTATTTTATTTTCTAAAAAATTACCCACCTCTGCCATTATAAAAATAATCTAAAGTAACCCCTGTATTTCAATCTAAATTACCCACAACTGCCATTATAAAATAATAAATTGATATCTATGTTTATAAATTAAATGGAAACTAGCGGCAAGGAGCAGGCAAGGTGTGCACTGCGGCGGCGGCCATGGTTGGTATTTCCAGGCCTACTCGCGTTGAGAGAGAGAGAGAGAGAGAGACGGGTGAGGGAATAGGCGACGCGCGGGCGAGTGGGGCGGCTGGTGAAGGACACCGGCGACCGGGGCACGTGGCACGGGAGCTGGCACATGGGCGGGCCAGCAGAGGCCAGGTGGCATTGAGGCGCTGGCACATGGGCCCAAGGGTGACATGGCATTGGATCCGCTGGAGAGAGAAAGAGATTAAACCCTGAACAGCTCATTTTAAACTCGAATTTTTGCCCAAAAATTGAACTAAGAGCAAAAAGATTAACTACAGCGTGGAGGAAATTTTGAGAGCTACAATTTTCATATGAAAATTTTTACAAAAAACTTATCAAAAAGTAGATCGGCCAATTCATGAATCCTTTTCAAGTAGCCCTTTTCTGCACAAGTTTTAAAATATTTTTTGGCCATATTTTTGAACAACAAGTGGCTAACTTCCAAGGTGAAACAATGAAGAAACTTTTGGTGTAACATGCATTTCAGGTTTTCAAATAGGTTTCAAATGGTGGCTTGGTCAAAATGACCAAAAGTCATATGTGGCTGAATTTAAATTCAGGGTTTTGACCTAGGTTTGACGGTTATTTCGAAATACTTAAACTCAAAAGTTTTGAACTTGCAATATACCATTGTAAAGATATTGAGTTCTTGTTTTAAAAAATGTAAAAACATTTTCTCACTTTTGAATTAGAATTTGAATAGAATTCATTTGAATTTCAGCCCTACAAGAGGACTTAGCCAAAAATGAGATTTTGGGCATGAACACATGCACATACATGACGTGTATGAAACATATATGATCATGATGATGATTAAAAATTTAAAATACGCAAACATGATTATGTAAACATGAAATGATGCTTCTCATGTAATTTTAAATTTCTAAACTTTAGATGCAAAAAATTGCATTAAATTTGATTCAAATGCAGCAACACACATACAAGTGCATATGTATGAAACATGCATGCCATTTTTATGCAACTTAGGTTGAATTATTCTTATTTAGCATAACTATACCTTGGGTTTTCACATCAATCTTTAGGAGATAAGAGCTGAGCTTCATATTCAGGTGATTCTAGAAACAATGACACCTCAGTTTCATTGCTCATACCTTATATTAATGTTCACTCTACACACCCTCTGTTCACACTACTACTGCTGCCCTAATTGAAGTGACTCATGAGCCACAAAGTGTGCCACTGAGCAAACCGTCGAGTGAACCACAAGTTGAGCAGACAACGCCTATTATTGAGACAAAAAACCCTG
Source organism: Echinochloa crus-galli (assembly GCA_900205405.1). NCBI lineage: Eukaryota > Viridiplantae > Streptophyta > Magnoliopsida > Poales > Poaceae > Echinochloa > Echinochloa crus-galli. The sequence goes on along the minus strand of OAMR01000433.1, from coordinate 66,163 downwards.
TTTTAAACCTCATCCTATTATTCAAACAATTGAGGTAGTACCCCCGAATTGTTATGATCTATATTCAAGTGAGGATATGTATGCCATTGGGAATGGTAATCCTAACTCATTAAAAGAAATAATATCAAGTACATGATAACTCTAACTATGTGTGGGATTTAATTAGTAGAAATTCCTTATATTATGGAGTCAAACTGGTAGGCTGGGAGTTGGGTCTAAAAGGCAAAGCATAACTCTAAAGGGAACGCCGAACAATTAAAGGCTAGGCCTGTGGCTAAGGGTTTCACACAAAAGCTAGGTAGGGGTTGATTATATTGAAACTTTCTCCATTGTGTTCCTTAATGGTGACTTGGATGAGACAATTTTCATGGCACAGTCTGAAGGCTTTGTTGTGAAAGGCAAGAAACACTTGCGATGTAGATTAAAGAAGTCCATTTACAGACTTAAACAAGTGTCAAGACAATGGGACCTTAAATTCAACCAAAGTGATTAAGAAAATTGTATTTAAGGAGAATGATAGACAATTGCATCTACAGTAAGATAAAGGTGGTAAAATAGTAATCTGCATATTATTAGCTAGTAGAGATAAGCAAATGCTACATGAGACAAAGGGCTTTCTCTCATTCAAATTTGATATAAATATCGTGTGAGGCCTCTTATCTACTGGGCATTGAGATACACCCAAATAGGACCAAAGGTGTGCTGAGATTGTCTCAAAAGCCATATATCTAGAAAATGCTGACAAGAATCAGCATAGATAAGACTAAGGTCACACATGTCCCAATAGTAAAGGGTGAGAAGTTTAGTGTTGAACAAACTCCTAAAAAATTATTGGAATTAGATGAAATGAAGGATATCCTTATGCTTCAACTGTTTGATGCTTGATGTGTGCTCAAGTCTGTACGCGTCTAGGCTGAGCACTCATCACCGGAATGTTTGGAAGATATCAAAAGAATCCAGGGAAAGTCCAATTGATAGGTATCAAGAAGGCATTACATTGTAGCCAAGGTACCAAAGACTTCATGCTCATATACAGAAGATCAAATAATCTTGAAGTTGTAAGTTATTCTGATGTTGACTTTGTTGGATGTGTGGATATTATACAATAATCGACATCAGGCTATATCTACACCTTAGCAGGAATGTTTCGTTGCAGGGTTGATGATGCAAGCTGAGTTTGTGGCATGCTCTGAAGCGACTGGACATGCTGTGTGGCTTAAGAATTTTATTCCAGACCAATGGGTAATTGACAGCATTTTGAAACCAATAATGTTATACTACGATAATCAGTTTGTAGTATTCTTTTCAATTAACAACAAATCAAATGGTACCTCCAAATGCATCGACCTTAAGGATCGAGTTGTGAAAGAACGATGCTGGGGTCAAACCATTAAGATTGAGCACGAGTACTAAAACTATATTAGTGGATCTGCTCACTATAGGCTTACCACCAAATGTCTTTAATCGACATGTTACAAACATGAGTATGGTGGATTGTTTTTAAGTTTTAGGTTTAAGGGCCATTATTAACTCCCAAATAAAGAATAGGTGTTCTAACAAAGTGTTCCATAAAGACTTTGGGTATTGGGTCCTAGTTGTGAATCAAGGTACTCATGACACATTGTTCTAGAACCTATTGTTACTCTAAGGGCGAACATTACTATGATAAGAACATTAGGGCTTAATAGTTTCATCAAGTGGGAGAATGTTGGAACGTGATCTTCATGTCAAGGAAACAAAATAGACTAGGAAAGCATTTAAACTACCTGAATGTAATTAATCACATTTGGGCTGTAATTAGTGGGCCCCAATAAGTTTCCATATGACGGCAAGACCCGGTCTCTCAACACTACAAATATGAGGTGTGGTGGCTATCCAGTAATCACTTTATTAGTCCTAATTCATGATTAAGCACCTAAATTCGGTTGCTTAGAGTGCTAGAGAGGATCAGAAGTTGGCTTTGCCGGGGTAGTGCTAGTGGCTTCAAGATGGCCATTGTTACACCAATTCTACCTCTATATCAACAAGAACAATCACATCCTTTGTGGTTACAACATCTCCCATTGTTGCTAACGCTGGTAATGGTTTAGTTGAAATTTTCCACATCAGTTAGATTCATCATGTGTTAGGTTATATAAAGATCATATGGCTTGATGAATGTGTACATGTTTAAAAGCCGAATAAATATAGCATGCCCTGGGGTCTCATGCACCTCCATGGTCGGTGAATGGTTGATGGCCTTCCAGCAGTAGGCCTACTCACAATGGCTTCATACGTAGTCACTCTCAAGGACATCTAGCATCGGCTTCAACACCATAGCTTGGAGGGGCAGAAGGCCCAATCATCTAGTAGGGCGACCACGATGGCACCACTGGTTGCGCTTGAAGGCCTAAAACAGAGATGAACATGTTGGCAGCCTCACGGGTGGAGGGCACGACATTCACAGAGTCCATGACTAGTCCTGCCCCTCTTAGGACACCGCACCATCCCCGTCCATCACCGACTCAGAGCTTCCGAAGTTATTGATGAGCTTGACATGATTAATAGGGTTAAATTGTTCGACGAAATGCCGACGTGTACGTGGGCTCACTCGGGACCATTTGCGGGCTCACTAGAAGAGGATAGGAATGTTCGTACTCGATGTGATAGAATGTGCTCATGGATGTTTCATTAGTGTTTACATGTTTGTTTTGTGGTATTGCTTTCCCAGTTCTGATGAACAGACAAATACAAAGAATTCGATATGGTATTGTGTCCTCTGTCATTTGTTATGAATTATTAGGATTACCAAAATAAAATATTTCAATAATCATGTTTAATAAAGTTTATTGGGAAAGATTTATTAGGAGAATGTGAAAAAACTCCACCAATAATTCTCAAACTAGTATTTGGATATCTCCAAATGCCAGAGGAAAATATTATTGTGGACTACTGGAGATGATCCAATGAGGGACACATAATGGGACTAGCTTGCCAAAGCATAGTGGATGGGAAAGTCGATGCCACAATGATGGTTCAGGGAGGTTGGCATGCCAAAAGCTCAGACACGGACGAATGTGATAAACTTGAGCCAAAGATATGGTAGGCATGGTACAGGGAGTGTGCATCACTGCGACACGTCAAGTGCTCAAGTGGCCTGCAGAGATGGGTTGGATCCGGGTTGGTCGGGTCCAAAAACGGTCAAATAAAGGAATCCAAATCATCACGGCAATAAATGACTAGTCATTATTAGGTTATAAATATTCTTGCTGATGGATATTTTGTCATTTACAATTTCTAAGGGAAGCTGCTTTCTCGATTTCTTTATATGGTACTTAGAGCAACTCCAACAGACTCTCTATATCTATTTTGCTCTGTAAAAAAAGAAAAAGACAGAAAAAACTCAATCCAACAGCATCGGTATATCCATCCGCTCGCCATGTCGCTCGGAATCCGCCCTCCTCCGTTCGGAATCTTTGCCGAGCGACACCTCCTCGCTATCCCTCTTCTCCCTCTGTGCATCCCATCCCCGCTGTGCCGCCTCCCCCATGGCGAAGACCTCGGCCGGCGACGAGCAGAAGAGCCCCGTGACGGCGTCTCACGCAACCGGTGAAGAGCTCGGCATCCCACGCCTCCCCTGAGACCCAGTTGCCGGTGTTGGAGGAGAAGCAGTGCAGCCGGACCCTGGGGTTGTTGTCGAAGCACCGGAGGGCGACGACCATGAAGCCGAAGCCGCCGTCGCCGTTGGGAGGAGCGGCGGAGATGACACCGAGGCCGGCGGGGCGGAGGCCGCGGGCGGGGAGGCGCTTGGCCCTGCAGGAGGCGATGTGGAGAACGAAGTAGGCCAAATCGGCGGAGGAGGCAGAGGAGATGTGAGCGCCGGAGCTGGAGCCGGTGGAGGCCAAATCGGCGGCGGCGGCAGTGCTGGAGCCGACGGCGACGGCAGCTGGAGCGAGCGGTTCCCCGTGCGCCGCTGGCGAGAAGCTCCTGCCGGCCCTTGAGCTGTCCGCGCCACCGGTGAGAGGCCCCCGCCGGCCCTTGAGCCGTCCGCACCGCCGGTGAGATGCCCCCGCCGGCCCTCGAGCCTCCCGCCGTCGTCCTCCCACCGTCGCCAGGCACAGGCAGCAGGTGAGGCACCAAATCCCACGGCCGGAGCCCCTCCCACCGTCGCCAGTGATGGAGGCGGATGCTGCGGCGCGTCGTGGCGGGATGCTCGACGGAGATGTTACGCTAGGCAGTGGAGCGGGAGGCGCTGGGCGGCGGAGCTCGTGGCGTGGGGCGGTGTAGCTCAAATCGGCGGCGATGCTCCTCGGCGGCGGTGCTCCTCAGCGGCAGCTGGGTGCTGCAGTGCTACTTCTGCAACGGACAGGGAGCAGCTGGATCTCGCTGCGGTGATGCTGCTGCCATGGACGGGGAGCAGGAGGAGGAGGGAAGGGGATGACGTTGTGGGGCCCACGCGTCAGTGAGTTGGAGGGAGGAGAGGAGAGAGGATAGTTGGATATGAAGAGTGAGATTTGACTTGTCTGTTGGATTGTAATCAAATATAAAGAGTGAAGTTTAGCAAAATGGATCTCTAAATGAGAACATAGAGAGTGAGTTTTAAAGAGGCTCTTGGAGATGCTCTTACCTTTTTCTTTACAGGAGAAAATGTTGCATGTATTCTGCGGGAGATTCCATCCTGTGATTCTAGGCAACGACCCGGGTGATCGACCCATGAACCTCAGAATCACGTCCCAAAACTAGGATTCTCGTTCCAAACAAGTATACCCCCTTCGTACCATATTTTTTTGAAGTATCGACCCGCGACCCCGTTCCTCGATCCGCTCGATCCGGAAACTTTGTGACTATGGTCGAAACTCACCTGCATGTATTGAAGAGGTGGAGGCTGCAGCAGAGGGAGAAGCTCGCGTAGAAATCCTTAAGTGATTGGCAATTCCGAAGACAATAATTTAGGTGAACAGAAAGATTGGTGGTAGATCGTATTGTAAATTCATAAATTGTATTCCTACAGTTGAAGTCTTTTCTCCTCGGCGGCAGCTGGGTGCTGCAGTGCTACTTCTGCAACGGACAGGGAGCAGCTGGATCTCGCTGCGGTGATGCTGCTGCCATGGACGGGGAGCAGGAGGAGGAGGGAAGGGGATGACGTTGTGGGGCCCACGCGTCAGTGAGTTGGAGGGAGGAGAGGAGAGAGGATAGTTGGATATGAAGAGTGAGATTTGACTTGTCTGTTGGATTGTAATCAAATATAAAGAGTGAAGTTTAGCAAAATGGATCTCTAAATGAGAACATAGAGAGTGAGTTTTAAAGAGGCTCTTGGAGATGCTCTTAGCGCCGGAAGAGATTTTGTTTCCGCCATCTTCAATCTTCTCCCTCTTTTGTTTCTAGAGAGATAGAGTTCTAATGGGTCAGAAGATCCACCGACATGTGCGCCTTCTTTTTTTTCTCATAATGTTCATTGTAGTTTGCTTTCGCATCATAATAAATCATGATCGGATCCATGAGGCTTCCCTCAACCAGGTTTTTCTAACTACCCCTACTTTTTATTCCTTGTCAGTCCGAGATCTTCTACTTTTGTAATGCCATATTGTTTTTATGCGGCAAGAGAAACTAAGATAGCTCAACCAACAGAGCAAGGATATAAACTCGCTTGAGTAGCGGTACTCAACTAAGATAGTTCAAGATAAAAATTCAAAAGTAATCTAGCCAAATGCTTCCCCGGCAACGGCGCCAGAAATGCTTGTTGGCACTTCTTACGATCCAATATCAGAATTGGGAATCCCGGTACTGGATGCAAGGAGTGTTCAGTGGTTTTCCTTATGGCTTAGTAAAATATAGAAATATGCTGCAAGCGCACAGAATCACCGCTGTAGCACTTCACCTGGGAGTATCCCTAGGTATCGTAATTTATATTTCCGCAGGGAAGCTTTGGTAAGACTACTAGTGAACAGATATTCGAGACTATCAGAGAGGGGTACACGACTAGACAAGACGGGGGATAAACGGTATTGGATAGGAGTAGATATACCGTGACACAGACAACTCAAGGAGGCTTGGATAGATGAGAGAAGGTATAGATAGTTGGGAGGATAACGAGAAGAGATAAAGGATTCCTGGGACTCTATCTACCTAAGTCAAGTGGTTAGAGGTACAGTGGCTATAGAGCCAGCACTAAAAGGTCTGGGGTAAGTCTATTGTCTTTCTTGGGGACTACAGGGCCTCCAACACACAGAAAGGGATGAGAAAGGGTGCCGACTACCCTGAACCTTGGGTCCTAAAGCACCAGAACTAACGTGATGGACCACAACGACCGGAAGGGCTGTCACCACCTCCCGGCTAACACCTCCGTTGCGACGGGTAGAAACTAAGGCTACTGACAAGTCTAGGAACCACTCCTACACAGATCAATAACTACTCACTTCGCTAGCAGAAGCAAGCACCCTCGTTACTACTCTTAGTGACAATTCACCTCAAGTAGTAAGCAAGAACGAAGAACCAATAGAGACAGAGACTTAAGCAAGAACTAGAAGCACTAAGAACTAGAACCAACTATAGTCTAAACACAATATAGAAGCAACTAGACTAAAGTAGATGCAACTATATAAGACAGAAGTAGAGCAAAGTAGATAACTATATTGATAACTCAAATGTCAACAAAAGATAAAGTAAAAGATACAAGAGCTATTACCAGAGCTTCTGAAGACGACTCCGGAACCTCCGAGGCACAGCTCGACTCGACTCTAACTCCCAACTAAACTATCCTAACTCTACTAAAGAGAAAAGTGGAAATGGAGCTCTTGGCTTGTGGTGTGTGTTTACAAGTGAGTGTGGCCCTCTATTTATAGCTGAAATGACGATTGAAGCTGGAGTAACTGCCAAGGGACCAGGGGGGGTACCCCCTGGTGATTCGGGCGCCAAGGTGCTTCTCTCCTGGTCCGTCCGGAGAACAATGTCGTTCTCGCTCAGGAGCTGCCTGGCTTGGGGTACAGCAGAGCCTCCACCCAAGCCAGCTGCTCCAGCCTCATCCTCGTCCATCCGGCTCGAGCCACGGGACGGGGCTGGGGAACTCCCAGCATCGTCCGAGCGGCGGTTAAGCCGGGTGGAACGACGGAGTGTGGCGATGAGCTTCGACATGGCTCCTGCAAAATGTTAGCACAGAATTGACTACCCGAAGGACTGAGTGTTAAAGGTTAGCACAAGAAATCAAGTCAGTCGTTCGAGAAGGTTAGTCGTTCTTGCGGGGATCAAAACCACCACAAATGGTTAGTCGTTCTTGTGGGTGTCGGTGACCACCACAAAATCGTCCAAAAATTCAGCACAAAGATCACAACAAAGGCAAAATATTTTTGGGATTTTAGTGTATTTGAATCCTCACCAAAGGCTTTGCCTTCTTTTCATCCTAACATCTAATTTGGCTTTTGTGTGGTTCAGGGACAAAGGATGAAGGCATACAAGCATCTTATATTTTGCTAAGTCAAAAACCGGATCTTAGGAGAATCAAATCACACTCTAGATCAAGAAGTGCAAGTGTGTGGAGTATATGGAGTGGAATATGTGGAGTGGAATTTGGCAGAATCTCATGGATTGATTCTTCCTCTCCTTGATTTATTTTTCGAGAGCATGGGCTATCTTTTATTCATATTTTTGCCATGCCTTTTGGCATGCTTTTCTTTCTCATATTTTTGCCATGTCTTTTGACATGCTTTTCTCTTTTTTTTTCATATTTTTGCCATGTCTTTTGACATGCTTTCCTTTTTCTCACATTTTTGCCATGCCACTTGGCATGCTTTTCTTTTTCTTTTGCATAGCCCATGCCTCTACTTCACAGATTTTGAGAGAGGGAATCAAAGAACATGAAACTTTATTTTATGGAATGGATGATGGCATGATTTTTGCTAACTCCCAAAGTAGGAATTGCAAGTGAGAGGTGGAGTGTATGTGAATCTCGATCTTAGAAGCATGAAAGATTCCTCACTAAGGTCACAACAATTTGACAAAGCTCACTAAGATGACAAGCAGCATATGGTAGAAAGTTTTGAAACTAATCCTATCATATGGCTCTGGTAGGTATTATGACCAATGAGGAACTTTGTTTTTATTTTTGAAAGCATAATCATCCGAGATTTTCACCATACTAAGAGCAGAAATAGAATTCAACCAAAGTCTCACTATATCAATTCCCACAACAACCTAGACTTGGAATAAAGCATGTGCTCCCACAAGGTTCAGGTTCATTTTTACTCATGCCAAATAACTCAAGCATAGTCAAGCAACTAGTTGCAACAAAGTACTAGCAAGATTAATGACAGAGCAACTATTCATCATTTCCAAGGTGAGAGACATATGGTTCATTCCATGCATAGTTGGGAAAGCAACTAGACTAAAGTAGATGCAACTATATAAGACAGAAGTAGAGCAAAGTAGATAACTATATTGATAACTCAAATGTCAACAAAAGATAAAGTAAAAGATACAAGAGCTATTACCAGAGCTTCTGAAGACGACTCCGGAACCTCCGAGGCAAAGCTCGACTCAACTCTAACTCCCAACTAAACTATCCTAACTCTACTAGAAATGAAGTGGAAGAGCTCCTTGGCTTGAGTGGTGTGTGTTACAAGCATGGGGCACCTCCATTTATAGTGGCTTGATGGCGGTTTGGATGGAGTAACCGCCA
>OAMR01000433.1:39129-55729 GCA_900205405.1 Echinochloa crus-galli | reverse complement strand
CGTACCTGAGAGCATTTCTCCAGCCTGGGTTTGAAAGACATATGGTTTATTCCATGCATAGTTGGGAGTTATTTTTATTCAAGGGAAATGTTGATTAAGGGAAATATTTTTGGTATTTTCATTTTTTGAGATACAAACTAACATGAAAGGGAAATGAAAGGGAAAGGAAATCAAAGTGCTGGGTTGATTTGGACGTACCTGGTGGGGGTCCTCCCCCAAGCTAGGACTTCTCACTGGTAGGGATTGAGCCTTGAAAGGTACTGGCTCAGCTGCTCCGCTTGCTCGTGGACATCTTGCTGGATAGACGCCACCATCCCTTCATTCTCCTGATGGTACTGAGAATGACGGGCTAGTGTGTCCTGGATCTCTCGGGCACGGTCGTTCTTGGCTTGTGGTGTGTGGGAGATGTAAGTGATCCTTGGGTCCTAAAGCACCAGAACTAACGTGCCGGGGTAGTATGGTTGGGAGGTATGGTCGTACCCCCCTGCATACCGACCCCCGGACCACTCAGAGTCCGTGTCCTGGCCGTACTCCCAGCGTCCTGAGGCGTAGTAGTTCGGGTCCTGGTATTGCCCGGAGCCTCCTGCTCCGGATGTCCCAGCACCGGTGTACGTGTCGTAGGCGGCATCGAAAGCAGAAGTATGCCGGTGTGGCATGGGAGGTGCATCCTCCGGCTCTTGTGAGGTGGCGAGCCCAGCATCACGCCTGGCTCGCCCCCTCGTGACTGGTCCGTCACCTGCAACGCTGTGCCGAGCGGACTCTCTCCAAGGTGGAGAATCATCCGACTCGGTCCTCAGCTGGAGACTTAGTTTCGGCGTGGTATACAACCTTAGTGCTGCACAAGGCAAAGGCACTTCAGTTGTATAGCCACGGTAAATCATTGCGTCCGCCGTATCATGTGGGCCTGCACGAAGTGCTCGGCATCCACGACGGAACGCGCTGACTCGATGTACGTGAGCCGGGCGCCCTGAAGAATGCCCAGATGGATGGCAAGGCGAGTGACTAGAGAAGTCATCGCCATGCTACCCACACGAGAAATATGAGCCAGCCAGTGAGAAACCATGTCTTTAACAGGAGAGTAAGGGATTTGCTTAACCATTGCAAACAGAACCCGCAACTCAATAGTGTTGACAGGGCGCAAGTCCGCTCGGGGAAACACTGTCATAGACACCCAATGATGCATGAACCGCAAAGTGGGGTTATGAATACTGTTCGTGCGTGGCGCATTACAGTTGGTGTTCCCCGAAATCTTTTTCCAAAAAGCCACCCGATCAAACCTTTTCAGAGCTTTGCTCGGGTCTAAAGAGAAGCGTCTTAAAAAGCCGAGACCCGAGCTAAAATCCCTCCAAGAGCAGAAGAACTCTTGGTTGAAGAAACGGAAACGAATCCCCCTAGACTTAGAAACCAGAGTTGAAAGAAATTCGAGGGTGAGAAGGTACGAACCTTGTTCGTTGATGAGCCAGAAATTCTCCCAGCCAATGGCTTGGAAAATCTCCGTGAATTCTTCGTCCATACCCGTGTCCCTGAGCAGCTCCTGCTAAAAACACGGGTGTGCTCGAACTCCTTCCGCCGAAGTTCGTTGAAGGTGTTCCGCTCCCGCTCGTTCCTGAGGACGATGTCGTTGATGCTCAGAAGCTGCCTGGCCGGGGGCGTGGCATGACCCCACCCCGAGCCGGCTGCTTCTTGCTCATCCGTGTCCATCCGGCTCGAGCCTCGGGACGGAGCTGGGGAACTCCCAGCATCGTCCGTATGGCGGTTCAGCCAGGTGGAGCGATGGAGTGCAGCGATGAACTTTGACATGATCCTGCAAAAAGTTAGTGCACAACGACTACCCGAAGGACTGAATATATGGTTAGCACAGGAAAAATCAAGTCAGTCGTCCGAGAGAGTTAGTCATTCTTGCGGGGACGAAAACCACCACAAAAGGTTAGTTGTTCTTGTGGGTGTTGGTGACCACCACAAAATCGTCCAAAAATTCAGCACAAAGATCACAACAAAGGGATTTTCTAGGAATGCAAGTGAACCAAAACTTGAACAAGAACTTTGGGAAGAAAGCAAGAACTTGAGCACAAGTGTTGACGCAAAATCTGCAGTTTCACGCCAAGCACACAGCAAGCCGAATTAGCTGGCTTCACACGTGGCCCTGGCTTTCGAATTCCGGAGGCGTGCCAGTCAGTTTTCCCTGAAACTAACAAAGGGACAAAATGTTTAGATAAAACCTGGAACGTGCCGGGTGAGACCAGACAGTTCCATATTTACGGCATTGGGCCAATCTCGAGAGACATATAGCTACGGACAAGCTATCTGTCGTTACTCAGAATATCATTCGGCAATCAGTAGAAGCATGTAAGAATCGCACTGCCGAACGCACAACATCAGCATGACGTAAGATCGGTCCTTAAATAAGCAAAGGAAGTAAAGTACATCCTTGACCAATTAACGAGGACAGACATGATATGAAAATAAATAAAGGGTGAAGCATGATCATAAATTCGCAGTAAACAATGACATGACCAAAGTGGATTTTAGTGGAATCACTCCCATGCTGCCATGTTTGTGATAATTGGTGAGTATGCAGGCATTTTTAGTGGGGTAGACATGTTTGTTGCTGGTTGGTGGTGGTGGTAAATAATTGGAGATGTTCTAGAAGGAGTGAAAATGATAAAAGTTACCAATTACATTCATCCTTGGTAAAATTTCAGCATATGTCCAATTATTTTAACCAAGCTTGCAAAATTTTTCTACTCTCTCAAAGGCTTTGCCTTCTTTTCATCCTAACATCTAATTTGGCTTTTGTGTGGTTCAGGGACAAAGGATGAAGGCATACAAGTATCTTAGATTTTGCTAAGTCAAAGACTGGATCTTAGGAAAATCAAATCACACTCTAGATCGAGAAGTGCATGTGTGTGGAATATGTGGAGTGGAATATGTGGAGTGGAATTTGGCGGAATTTCATTGATTGATTCTTCCTCTCCTTGATTTATTTTTCGAGAGCATGGGCTATCTTTTATTCATATTTTTGCCATGCCTTTTTGGCATGCTTTTCTTTTGATCATATTTTTGCCATGTCTTTTTGACATGCTTTTCTTTTTCTCATATTTTTGCCATGCCACTTGGCATGCTTTTCTTTTTCTCATATTTTTGCCATGCCACTTGGCATGCTTTTCTTTTTCTCATATTTTTGCCATGCCACTTGGCATGCTTTTCTTTTTCTCATATTTTTGCCATGCCACTTGGCATGCTTTTCTTTTTCTCATATTTTTGCCATGCCACTTGGCATGCTTTTCTTTTTCTCATATTTTTGCCATGCCACTTGGCATGCTTTTCTTTTTCTCATATTTTTGCCATGCCACTTGGCATGCTTTTCTTTTTCTCATATTTTTGCCATGCCACTTGGCATGCTTTTCTTTTTCTCATATTTTTGCCATGCCACTTGGCATGCTTTTCTTTTTCTCATATTTTTGCCATGCCACTTGGCATGCTTTTCTTTTTCTCATATTTTTGCCATGCCACTTGGCATGCTTTTCTTTTTTCTTTTGCATAGCCCATGCCTCTACTTCACAGATATTTGGAGAGGGAATCAAAGAACATGAAATTTTATTTATGGAATGGATGATGGCATGGTTTTTGCTAACTCCCTGTGTAGGAATTGCAAGTGAGAGGTGGAGTGTATGTGAATCTCGATCTTAGAAGCATGAAAGATTCCTCACTAAGGTCACAACAATTTGACAAAGCTCACTAAGATGACAAGCAGCATATGGAAGAAAGTTTTTGAAACTAATCCTATCATATGGCTCTGGTGGGTATTTTGACCAATGAGGAACTTTGTTTTATTTTTGAAAATATAAACAACCGAGATTTTCACCGTACTAAGAGCAGGGATAAAATTCAACCAAGTCTCACTATATCAATTCCCACAACAGCCTAGACTTGGAATAAAGCATGTGCTCCCACAAAGTTTCAGGTTCATCATTGCTCATGCCAAATAACTCAAGCATAGTCAAGAACTAGTTGCAACAAAGTACTAGTAAGATTAATGACAGAGCAACTATTCATCATTTCCAAGGTGAGAGGCATATGATTCATTCCATGCATAGTTGGGAGTTATTTTTATTCAAGGGAAATGTTGATTAAGGGAAATATTTTTTTTAGATGCAAACTAACAAGAAAGGGAAATGAAAGGGAAAAGAAATCAAAGTACTGGGTCGATTTGGACGTACCTGGTGCCCAATCTAGATTGATTAAAATTCGGTTTTGATCCATTGCAAGACGAAATCACGTTTCTCTACATAGCCGAATTGAAGTCAAATCTAGATTGCCACGTGTCGCAGGTTCAAACTTGTTGATTTTGCATGGATCTTGACAGAGCCGGGTATCATGCGGTAGATGTAGGTTTTTGGGTCATTTTAGAACTAATTATCCGGTGGATTAGAGCTCGAATTCGATCTGATAGATCTATCATCATTGACAAAGTTCGTTCCTTCTTCATGGAACCCGATTCGGCTATTTAGCCGTATTCGGTAGTCCCTTCACGAGTGAAACATGTTCGTGACTTTGTTTTAAATAACGAATGCTTTTAGCCTTCCATGTTTAGAGTATATCATGCGGTAGATTGATCTATTCTTGGTTGGTGGTGTGATTTTTAAACAAGTTGTGTCATGCGGTGGATTAACTTGTTTGTTTTTTATACTTGACGGGTTCGAAAGTACCTAGACATGCGGTAGACTAGTGCTTTTAAACCTATGCATTCTTGTTTACTAGAGATTCACGATCATGCTTTTCACATTTATTGTACCTCATTCTCCTTAATCGGTTGTGATTAAGTACTACTGCGATCATTTAAATAAATACCGATCTTTTATCATGGTGACGTCATGCGGTCGGCAGTGTACTGCTTACATGCTTTGCCGATTATGTAATGAACGCTTCAATTGTCTGACAGATAACTTGCTCGTAGCTATATGTCATTCAAATTTGGCTTTGTAAAGCCGTAGATATGGAACTGTCTGGTATCATCCGACACGTTCCAGGTTTTTATTTAAACATTTTCTTCCTTTGTCAGTTTTCAGGGAAAATTGACTGGAACGCTCTAGATTCAAACGTTCGCGTGTGAAGCTAGCTAATTCGGCTTGCTGTGTGCTTGGCGTGAACTGCAGATTTTACGTCAACACACTTTTTGGCACGCCCGGTGGGACACACAAGCTTTGAAGATGCCTGAATTAAGAGACATTTTGGACATCACTCTTGAAGAATTATCTGAAGAACATCAACAAATGGTGAAGACTGCTGCAGAACAGTTCATCAAGAAATGTCTGCTGTCTTTTGCTAAAAACAGAAGTGGTGCACTGTTTCTCAAGACAGACCTACCGAGAGTTCTACTGCCTGGACAATCTGATCTTAATGAAGATGAAGAAAGGGAGAAGTTCTCTGTCCTGTTATACAAAGCTCTGGGGGACACAATGACCAATCATAATGCTGCATTCTTGAACAGCTTTCGACACATAATGATTGGCATCTTTGGTCAGCAAGTGGAAAAGCCTTTCGAGCAAACATATGGGCAACTTGGTGGCCCAACATACTTCAATGTTCAAACAGCAGGTCAAAGAGCTCATGGTAAAGGAAATGTTGAAGAAACTGGAGCTTCTGGTACCAAGGATGCGAATGGTCAACCAATTCTGCAGAATCCTCAGCCTGCAATGCAAAAAACTCGCACATACGTTGATATGGCATTCGGCACCACAGGAAATCCACCCGCATCTGCTTACAAGATATCTCCTTTGAATAACAGGCTGCAGAGGGATATGTATGGGAATGGATATACAAAATTCATGGATTATAATGCTACTGATGCTCTCCCAAATCCTGGATATGTTAGTAATAGTATGTTGGTAATGTAGGAATGACTGCTGGAAGGGCAGGAAATCAAGACACTAATGTTGACCTTATGGTGCAAAAAATGACCGATGTATTGCAAAATCAATTCGGTCTGAAGCCCAAAAATCAGGGGTACATGTACTCCTCTCCTTTCCCAGAATGGTACCAAAGAGTGTCATTGCCTAATAGAGTCAAGGTTCTTACAGAATTCACCAAATTCTCAGGGCAAGATGATACTAGCACTGTGGAACATATAGCTAGGTACTTGATGCAGCTTGGAGAGGCCTCAGCAGATGAGGCTTTTAGAATCAGATACTTTCCTTTGTCATTAACAGGTCCAGTTTTTACATGGTTTGCTTCTTTGCGTGCTCAATCAGTTTGTACTTGGAAGGATCTAGAGCAGAAGTTCCATGCTCATTACTACACTGGCAGCACTGAGAAAAAGTTGGTTGACCTAACTAGCTTGAGGCATAGACATAATGAGACACCTACAGAATTCCTTAGGAGGTTCAGGGAAACAAAGATTATGTGCTTCTCTCTAAATATTCCTGATGATCAGCTGGCTGGTATGGCTGTAGCTGGAATGTTGCCTGCAATTCGGGAAAAGTTATTCGGCATGGAATTTGATGATTTGGCCCAGTTGTCACTCAGATTGTCATTAATGAGTAACCAAGCATATGGTCTCATAAAGATGCTAAATTTGTAGATGCTAGATTTGCCAAACACAATGATGTAGCTGATATTTACAATCAATTCCTCGAAAGAGCAGATCAAGGAGATGAGTATGAGGACAATGAAGAGATAGCTGCAGCAGAGATAGTATGGGGCAAAGAGCCAGTTACAGTGAATCAGAAGTGGATTAAACAGACTAAAGGCACCTATGATTTCGATGTGACTAAAGCAGATAAATTATTTGATTTCCTTGTGAAAGAAGGCCGAATCAAATTACCAGAGGGGCACTCTATGCTTCGGCCTGAAGGAGTGAGAGACAAGAAATATTGTGGATTTCATGACAGAAATTCTCATTCCATCAATGAATGCAGGGTCTTCAGAGTGAGAATTCAGAAACCATCCAAGAGGGACATCTAAAATTTGACAACAAGATGAAATTAGATAGCAATCCATTCCCTCAGAATATGATTGGGTTTTCAATCAACATGGTAAATGCTATTGCACCTGAAGAGAAAGGAAAAATGAAGGTTTTGACTTCAAAAAAGGCAAGACAAAGTGGCTCAGTTGACCCCACTCGGCAAATCACGATGGAACAGATTCACGAGAAAAATCCTCATTTCCCGAATGATCAATTTGAAATTGGAAAGTCCTCCAAACCTAGAGTCACTATGCGTATTCTTCTCAACAAATGGCAGCGACAACAAGAAAAGGAACGCTACCAGAGGCGCAAGAATGAAGAAGAGAGAAGGAGATACGAGGAGGAAAGATATAGGGAAGAACAGGAGGAATATGCTAGAGAACAAGAACGTGCACATTGGGGGTGTGCATTCTTCAGACATTATTGGAATGAGGGTTTAAAGCTTCCCACATGGAGTAATTGCTCTGAGTGCAATGATAGACGTGATGAATACAGGCAAGATACTGTCAATCGCCGATCTGTCCATGAAAGAATTGGCAGAATACATCCTAGTAATGATCGGCGTTTTGAGACATATGAGAATGATGATCAACCGAGGAAGAGAAATGCTGATCACAGGTGGATTGATCATGAAGAAGAGGAAGATGATCGTGGTTATGTATGGCAAAAGGGACAATGGTGCCCACCTAGTTTAAGGAAGAGCCAAAAAAGAAGAGTACAACGCCTAAGGAATCAAGAATTGAAGCAGGCAGGGACTAGGATGAAATCAATATGGCGCCGAAAAGACAAACCTGATGAAACCAATCATTCAGCTCCTACATGTATGGTATGTTTCTTACCGAATGAGTTCATGGCTCCAGCTAATCAAGTTGTGCAGGAAAAAATATTGCCAGGAATTGATGAAGCTGAACAATTTGAGTTAATGGCACAATTGATGCTGACGAAGCAAGCTATTTTTGAGAAGCCAATCAAGAATCGGCACATGAAACCACTGTACTTGAGAGGATTTGTCAATGGAAAGCCATTAACTAAGATGTTTGTTGATGGTGGAGCTGCTGTTAATGTGATGCCATACACTACATTAAGAAAGCTTGGCATGGGCCCTGGAGATTTGTCACCAACAAGCATAATTCTGAACGATTTTGCTGGAAATCCTTCAGACACCAAAGGATGTGTACACGTGGACTTAATGATTGGGTCCAAAGTTTTGCTTACGACCTTCTTTGTTATTGAGGGCAAAGGGGCATATAGTTTGCTGCTTGGAAGGGATTGGATCCATGCAAATTGCTGTATTCCATCCACTATGCATCAACAGCTTATTCAGTGGATAGATGATGAAGTGGAAATTGTCCAAGCAGATGATTCAATAAGCGTGGCAAACGTAGAACCAGCCTTCTGGCAAGGCAAGATGACACTAGCACTGTGGAACATATAGCTCGGTACTTGATGCAGCTTGGGGAAGCCTCAGCAGATGAAGCTTTTAGAATCAGATACTTTCCTTTGTCATTGACAGGTCCAGCTTTTACATGGTTTGCTTCTTTGCCTGCTCAATCAATTTGTACTTGGAAGGATCTAGAGCAGAAGTTCCATGCTCATTACTATACTGGCAGCACTGAGAAAAAGTTGGTTGACCTAACTAGCTTGAGGCAGAGACATAATGAGAAACCTACAGAATTTCTTAGGAGGTTCAGGGAAACAAAGAGTATGTGCTTCTCTCTAAATATTCCTGATGATCAGCTGGCTGGTATGGCTATAGCTGGAATGTTGCCTGCAATTCGTGAAAAGTTATTCGGCATGGAATTTGATGATCTGGGCCAGTTGTCAGTCAGATTGTCATTAATGAGCAACCAGGCATATGGTCTCAAGAAAGATGCTAGATTTGCCAAACACAATGATGTAGCTGATATTTACAATCAATTCCTCGAAAAGGCAGATCAAGGAGATGAGTATGAGGACAATGAAGAGATAGCTGCAGCAGAGATAGTATGGGGCAAAGAGCCAGTTACAGTGAATCAAAAGTGGATTAAACAATCTAAGGGCACATATGATTTTGACGTGACTAAAGCAGACAAATTGTTTGATTTCCTTGTGAAAGAAGGCCGAATCAAATTACCAGAGGGGCATTCTATGCTTCGGCCTGAAGGAGTGAAAGACAAGAAGTATTGTGGATTTCATAACAGAAATTCTCATTCCATTAATGAATGCAGGATCTTCAGAATGAGGATTCAAAAGGCTATCCAAGAGGGGCACCTGAAGTTTGACAACAGAATGAAATGCCTCTTTACTACGGAATTTTGCCTGCTGCCCACAGAGGACATTTTCTAGGCTGGATCGAATGCATTGTATATTCAAAATTTGATGTGATTAAGCACATGTTATCTATGCCAATTTTAAATGGAAGGATTGGCAAATGGATTTTAGCTTTATCTGAATTTGAATTGAGGTTCGAATCGGCAAAAGCTGTCAAGGGGCAGATTATTGCTGATTTTATTACTGAACATCGTGATTCATCAATTAATTTGTTTGAAATTACTCCTTGGGTGTTGTTCTTTGATGGATCTTCATGTGACAAAGGTGGTGGAGCAGGTATTTTATTAATTTCACCCAAAGAAGAAGTATTTGAGTTTGCTATTCCCATTCAACCTGCTGTCACCAATAATCAGGCTGAGTATGAGGCATTGCTCAAAGGGCTCCAATACCTGAAAGAGGCAAGAGAGAGAGGCAAAGGCCATTGCAGTTGAGATTTTTGGAGATTCAGAGTTAGTCATAAAACAATTGAATGGCGAATATGAGTGCAGAAATGATATCCTAAGGAATTACTATGAAGAATGCAAGCAAATCTTGAAAGGCTTTCAGTTAGTAATTCTGCAACATATTCCTAGAGGGGATAATGAAGAAGCAAACAGGTTGGCTCAAAGTGCATCGGGTTACAGGGAGAATCAAGAGTTGTTTGCCAGCGATGTGTATGCTTTTGGAAGTAATTTTACAGAAGATGATTGGAGGAAAGAAATTGCTGAGTATTTAAAAGATCCATCTCAAAAGGTCTCTAGAAAGCTCAGGTATAAAGCTATAAAATTTGTTCTTCTTGATTCAAGCAATGCAGCAACCCCATCCAAAGATTTATAATATAAACTTCCATCAAGAAGAACAAATTTTATAGCTTTATACCTGAGCTTTCTAGAGACCTTTTGAGATGGATCTTTTAAATAATCAGCAATTTCTTTCCTCCAATCATCTTCTGTCAGATTATTCTCACAAGCATAAACATCATTAGCAAATATTTCTTGATTTTTCCTGTAACCCGAAGCACTTTGGGCCAACCTGTTTGCTTCCTCATTTTCCCCTCTAGGAATATGCTGCAAAGTTACTGATTGAAAGCTCTCCAAGATTTCTTTGCACTCTTCATAGTAAGTCGCCGATTTACCTTCCAACGCACTCCTTGATGGTCCTTTTAAACTGCCTCCTCACTCTGTTTCGGCCAACGTTTCCAGACTGCCTTGTTTTAATCTTAGAGCCCAAAGAACACCCTTTCCTCCTCTTATTCATCATCCAATCCAGCCTAGAAAATGTCCTCTGTGGGCAGCAGGCAAAATTCCGAGCTCGGTGCATCTAGCACCTCTAAGAGGAGGTTATTTCCTTCTTATTCCATTTTATGATAATGCAATCACTCTTATCTTGTTTGCCCTTACACAGGAGAATCGATGATGATCTTCCAGAAGACCTGATTCATCAGGTTGTCAACTTTCAACTTATCCTGGAAGATAAGAATCAGGAGATTGATCGAATTTCCAGGGAACGTGACATTGCTCGGAAGCGAGATGCTGGTGAGTATCTTCTTATTCCTGATCTTGTTTTTCCTTCTTGCTTTTGCCCACTCTTTCTTTTTAGCTATGGAAAAACAGCTTCAGACTCTGGAAGCCCTGTTGTGTGTTTGTCATAACCCACAACAACCCTTGTAGCTAGTGCAGATCTGATACCCTAAATTGGGAAGGTCCTTTCAGAGTGGTCAGATGCGTGCCTGGAAATGCATACATTTTGAAAACTTTACTGGGGGAAGAATTCACTGCTGCTATAAATGGGAGGTATTTGAAGAAATATTATCCTAGTGTTGAAATTGATCGTTGATTAGTGTGCTAATTGTCAGAATAATGGAAAATAGCCGGCGTTCGGGAAGAAGCCGCCTTCAGAACAAAAAATTCCAACAAAAGGGAAACTGGCCAATACTAGAGTGTATTGCCCTTAGTGCAAAAATTTACATCATGAGCTTGACAAAATTATCACATCAGGACTGCAAAAGATAAGTTTCATTGCCAAAATTCCATAATCCCTAGTACAAACTAATGAAATAGCCTATTCAGTACAGACTGGGGGTGGATGGAATCGGCAACAGCAGCGCCATGACCATCAAGGCGATCTATGGAGGCATCGATGTCATCGATATCCTCTGGATTGCCGTTGGCGAAACCAAGCGGCATTCTGGAGTAATCGGTGCCGGTGTGCGTCGACATGGCGACTAGGCCTGCAGCGGTGCCCAGACGGACGCCATGACGGGCCACCTCGTCAATGCGGCATGGAGCATCGGCAGAATCTGTGATGGCTGTTGCTGATTGCTGTGATTGAGCCTGAGATGGTAAAAGACAAAGATTAGCATAATGCCAGACGGACGCCATGACGGGCCACCTCGTCAATGCGGCCTGCTACTGCACCAAGACGAGCTTCTGGCGTGTCCCCTGGAGCATTCACCTTGTTCTCCAGCTCCTCCACCAGCGCCTTCAGCCGATTGAGCTCGGCATCACGGTCTGCAAGATTATGAGGCAACAGCAGATTAATGATATTTGAAGACAGATTGAAACTGAACAGGTTACGGGGCTCACCGTCGATGGTCTCAAGCAGCTGCTTGCGTTCGTGTTGCCACTCGAGGTCCGCGATCCCAGCTTGTTTGGAGATGACCTCCAGTTCATGACGAGTCTCGTCACGCTCCCTCATGAACCGGCGGGCATCGCTATCTGAATAGCGAAAATCCCAGCTGGACCGGGAGGACCGATTGGATGAGCTCGAGGAATCGGCCGCCGCAGTAGGAGCCGCAGCCGGAGCCGCAGCCGGAGCGGCAACAGGGTTCCACTAGATTAGCCTGGAAAAACAAAGGGGATTTGTTAGAAAAAAGGGCGAAATCTTGGGGGAAGAATGAGAAGAGGCAGACAATCATCACCTGCGACGAGTGCCGGCGCGGCTTCCTTCGGGTTCATCGGCGGCCGATCGCCGTCTGTTATCGGCCATTGGGGTTTTCTTGTGGTTGTTTTGCTTGGGAGAAGAAGAGCTCGAAATTGTAGGAACTTGGACAGAGGATTTGGTGAAGGAATAAGGATACTCGAGGTCTTTATTTATAGAACTAACGAAGAGATCGTGGCCGAGTGAATCGTGGCGCGTATCCCAAAAATTCGGAAGGTGGAAAGGGTTCTCGAAACCGAACGGTTTCGGTGTCGTTTGGGATTCATGCTGATGTCATATTCGGCTTGACTAAATTCGGCTGTGCATGATTAGCTTTTCGGGATTGATACTGTTGGAGCCAGCATTGCCGAATGAATCATTTACATTGGATCAAAACAGAAGTAAAAGATGGCACAAGTACAGAGATAATAAAGCATTCGGCTATTAAGCTGTTTGTTACAGTTACACGCCCAAATATTTTGAGATTACATTTTTGGCATTCAATATCATATTACTAATATCTTCCAGCAGCTTCTTGTCCGCCTCTTGGGTCTGGGCTAAAGCAGAAAGTTTGGTCTTGAGCTGCTTTTCTTCGTTCAAGGCCGCTGAAGCTTCCTTTCGTATTTTCTTTGCCAATTCAGGAAGATCGGCTATCTGCTTCTCATCAGCTTCAATTTCGGCTGATAAATTTCTCAATTCGGCCTCTAGCGCAACTTTTCTGGCTTTCTTCAGTGCAAGAGCAGGTTGCAGTCTGGCTAGCAGTTCTTTGTTGCTCTGTTCTTGAAGATGCAGATCTTTTACGGATTGCTTGGCTGAAGCTCTCCTTTGTTCTAAAGCTGGATGAGAAGATTGGTTCTTCAGAGCCTTTTTCACTGCAACAAAATGATTGTCCAATTGAGAAACTGGCTCTAAAGAAGCTTTAATATCAGCAGGGAGATCTTGGTCTATAGATTCAAGCAAATCCCTTAGAAGATCAGCATCCTTGACTTGATCTTGAATGCCCTTCTGCAGCAAGGAGAAGATGTCTTTCAGTTTTGCTTGATTTTCTTCTGATAGAGCTTTACCAGAAGATGTTTCTTCTCCTTGTTCAGCAACCAAATCATCCAAGGCAAATGAATAACTGGATGATGAAGCAGATTTCTCCTGAAAAGAAATTCTTGATTGAATTAACGATGATTTGTTGAGAATTGGGAAGATTGGTGGGATGTGCTTACCTCCTTTCTGATTTCCTGAATGGGAGAAGGAGACTTCTCAGGTTCAATGGCAGGGTCTTGTGTGCCATGCTGAGGAGAGATTGGAGAGTTTCTTGGTGAGGGTGGAATTTCTGGTTGAGGAAGAGTTGATGAGGCTGGAACTGAATCCTGGTGAGAGGAAGGGCTCTCCAAAATTTGTTCCATTGGGGTTTGTTCTGCAATTAACAAGAGGTAAATGCTGATGTAAAAACTGAATGAGATGGTAAAAATTTATACCAGTTGATGGAGCATCGGCAGAGTCTGTGGTGGTTACTGCTTGCTTTGTCTGAACCTGAGATCATAAAAATAGAGATGAGCAAGATAAAAAAAGGGGCATTACACTTGAAGGAGGAAAGTTTTAACCTGAATAACTCTTTTGCTACTTGTTCTTTTCTTCTTTGCAATTGAGGGAGCAGGTAGAGAAGAGGTTTTCCTCTTGGCAGAAGATGGCCTGATAAGAATTGGATCTAGAGTGGCCTGCCTAGACATCAACTGAGCCAAAGCAGGAGATTGATGCCCCAAAGCAGATATTGGACCTGCAATCTTGGATGAGATTGTCCTAGCAAGGGGGGCAGGTACTATGTCCTGCAGAATGACAGAGTCAGAATCAACGATGATATATTATTAAAGCAGATGAAGGGTGAGCACATTACCTCTGAAATTGGCTGGTAGTTAGGCATGAGTTCAAGACAGAGGGGATGAATTGGCATGTTGAAGATATGATCATGAAATTCTTGCCACCATAAGGTGAAAGAAGGATGAACAGATGTTATTGGCACAAAAGGTTCAGGTGCATAGATGGTTGTGCAGCATCTGTAGTCAAAAATCCTTCATGTTTCCGTGGAGTCTGTGACAATCTCCCTAGGCTTAAGGAATTCATGAAGAAATAATCTTGGTGGCACTTGGCCACAGCTTAACAGTCTAGCCATCATATTCGGCTGATAGTACTCGAAGGTACTCTGAACCAGCCTCCCTCCACAAAATTCGGCTGGCAGAATACAGGGCCGAATGAAAGAATTGAAAATAGCTGTAGATTGTGCATCTACACATCCAGTTTCAAAACTGAATTCACAAGGAAGAGTGAGGTTATCATTATCAAAATAAGGGAACCAGAGAGGATCAACAAAGCCTTTGGAAAAGAGCTCAAAGAGTTCACCAATGTTCTTATCCACAGAAACAGAAGAGGCAGCCTCTCCATAGGTTTGACAGCCTAGAACAAAAATTTCCAACAGAGGAAAAATGGCCAATACTAGATTGTATTGCCCTTAGTGCTAACAATATACATCATCAATTCAGTGAAGAGCCACATCTGAACAAACCACCAGGGACCATTAACACAAGAAATTTTCTTATTGGTATGCATCAGGCGAGTGGTTTGATGAAGCATATGGTAAACACTTCCCAGCAAGTACTTCCCAAGAGGGATGAGTGTACCAGCAGCCAAATCTTCAGCCATCACAATATGATTCAGAGTTGGCTCATTTGCTTTGCCGCAAAAGATGAATCTGCACAGCCACATATTCAGAAAGGCCCTGTATTCAACATCAGACAGAGGGCCCTCAGACATATAATTCTGGATATATTTCTTATATCCAACTCCTGTCTTCACTCCTGTCTGCTTGGAGGAGCCTTTGTACTTGTATGGATGCACGGACTCTGTAATATTCAGGCCGGTCATCATGTAGACATCGGCCAAGGTGGGAGACATTGGTCCATGGCCAAAAAAGAAAGCATTTGCGCCATTAGACCAAAAGTGACAGGTTGCAATCAGGAGATTTTCGTTCCTGGGTGTTTCGTTTCAGCCAAGGACAATTCCAAGCAATGAGAAATGTGGAGATTGTCCCAGTTATTGGTTTGAGGGCTTTTGTCATCAAAGACTTTCTTGTACCAATTTCTCCAACCGGCGATTGGGGGCAGAGGCCAATTCTTGAAGGTGTCTTGCCATTCATGAGGCTTTGTCAGTGAAGTCTTGAAGGGGATCCTTTGAGATTCGGCAGCAATAAGCTCAGAAGGATCTGAATCTCCCAGAGGCCCAAGGAAATAAGATGGTGATGGTGCTTTTTCCTCGATGGGAATCAAGAGTTCGGCAGCTAGGGCCTACCAAGAACAGAAAGAAGCGAAAAGAAAATTTAAGATGCGATTCAAAAGGATGGTGCCGAATGTACTTGAAGAAGATTGAGAATTACCTGGAGAGCTTGATCTTGGTGCGCCATTTGAAGGTTGAAGTTTGCGGAGGTCGATGAACTAGGGTTTGGATCTGGACGAAGCTTCAAAGATTTAAGAGAGGAAAAAAGCGGGGATTGAGCTGAGATGACCTAGAAACGCTAAGTTTTTATGGTCAATTCCGAAATAAAAGTATCTTTTATCCCGAAATTGAAGGGGCATGTGTTAACACCAAAAATTGGCACCTGAAAGAGGCTGACAAGTGAGCCAGAATCTTTTGGCAAAGATCTAATAGATTCATTAAGTTACCTTGTGTTGTTTGGGTTTTACTTTATGTTTAATTCATATAACACTCTTTTGCCCAATCTAGATTGATTAAAATTCGGTTTTGATCCATTGCAAGACGAAATCACGTTTCTCTACATAGCCGAATTTAAGTCAAATCTAGATTTCCACGTGTCGCATATATGAATTAAACATAAAGTAAAACCCAAACAACACAAGGTAACTTAATGAATCTATTAGATCTTTGCCAAAATCTAATAGAGCCGATAACTCGCTTCAAGCTAAACCTTAGCCTACCACATGACTCATGATTTAACAAAGAAGCCTTCTCATACCAAGCTTAACTAACGGCTACCTCGGACCGTCCGCAATCGGTAGTCCCTTCACGAGTGAAACATGTTCATGACTTTGTTTTAAATAATGTATGCTT
Source organism: Echinochloa crus-galli (assembly GCA_900205405.1). Lineage (NCBI taxonomy): Eukaryota > Viridiplantae > Streptophyta > Magnoliopsida > Poales > Poaceae > Echinochloa > Echinochloa crus-galli. The sequence goes on along the minus strand of OAMR01000433.1, from coordinate 39,447 downwards.
TTAGCCTTCCATGTTTAGAGTATATCATGCGGTAGATTGATCTATTCTTGGTTGGTGGTATGATTTTCAAACAAGTTGTATCAAGAACTGGTGAAGCCGGGGCTAAATCATGGTGAGAAGGAGGGCTCTCCAATATTTGATCCATTGAAGTTGTTGCTATAGCTATAAGGAAATAAATACCAATGAAAAAGCAGAAAAGATGGTGAAAAATTTTTATGCCAGTTGATGGAGCATCAGCAGAATCTGTGATGGCTGTTGCTGATTGCTGTGATTGAGCCTGAGACTGTCTCTTATACACATCTCCCTAAACCCTAAAAA
>OAMR01000433.1:12110-25986 GCA_900205405.1 Echinochloa crus-galli | reverse complement strand
CCTGGCTAGCTCCTGGTGCTGGGGATTCTTCTGTGTGGGCCCAGGATGACTTGGCATGGCATTGGTTGAGTTGGCGGTCGTCCTGCGTAGCTTGCATTGTCAGTGGGTGACGTGGACGGCTCCCGCCGACTCGTACGGCTAAGGGGGGGTAACCGGCCGAAATGCGTCGTTCGGCCAAATCAGTCATTTCCGACCCCTATATGCCGTGTTTCTCCATTTTATACCTGCACACAGGACAATCACCAAAACTCGTGGAAATAGTCAGTAGTGAGCCCTATAGCTATGGTGTGTGTCTCCGTTGTGTTTATTTTATACTCGGTTGGAGGTCGGAAATCGGTCAGTAATGACCGCCAACACTGACGTCAGCAGTGATGACGTGGCACGCCCTGGTGCTGCCACGTGTCCCTGTTTTGACTGATTTTCTTTTTGGAATTATTTAATATTTTCAGAAAATTATTTCAACTTCAAAAATTAATAATAATTCAACCGTAGCTCAGAAAAATGTGAAACCAATTTCTGTATTTTTCTAAAATCATGACCTACACGTTAGTGTAGAGTTTGGCAGAGTTGGCTCATTGGCTTTGCCGCAAAAGATGAATCTGCATAGCCACATATTCAGAAAGGCCCTGTATTCAACGTCGGACAGAGGGCTGTTAGACATATAATTCTGGATATATTTCTTATATCCAACTCCTGTCTTCACTCCTAAATTATCTTTTATCCCGAAATTGAAGGGGCATGTGTTAACACCAAAATTTGGCACCAGAAAGAGACTGACATGTGGGCCGGGATTGGTAAAAGATATCGTTCGGAAAGGAAAGCTTGTCTTCAAGGGCGTTCGGCAAAGGCATTCTGCGGTCGGGAGTCCGTCGCCGATTCGGCAAGGAGCTGCTCTATGGAAAGCATTCGGGAACGCGTGATGACGTGGATCAAGTAAGGAAGATGCCGATCTGATGAAGAATACAAGATGAATACGGCATTTTAGACGTATTTCTTTGGAAACAAACGTTTTGTAATCGTAATCGAGTAGGAATCGTGTCAAAACCAGGGTATAAATATGAACCCATGGTGATTGTAATAGGGATCGAACAATCATACAACAAACCGGCCTTGCGCCACCTTTTCGAGTCCTTTAGTCGTGTCGTCGAAATCTTCGAGAGGAACCATCGATCCGTCGACCTCCGTAAGTATCGACAACCTTGTATCATGCTTAGTATCATGCGGTGGATTTAAGCTTGGTATGAGAAGGCTTCTTTGTTAAATCATGAGTCATGCGGTAGGCTAAGGTTTAGCTTGAAGCAAGTTATCGGCTCTATTAGATTTTGGCAAAGATCTAATAGATTCATTAAGTTACCTTGTGTTATTTGGGTTTTACTTTATGTTTAATTCATATAACACTCTTTTTGCCCAGTCTAGATTGGTTAGGTTCGGTTTTGATTCATCGCAAGACATGACCATGTTACCTTACATAGCCGAATTCAAACCAATCTAGATTGCCACGTGTTGCGGGTTCAAACTCGTTGATTTTGTGTGGATCTTGACAGAGCCGGGTATCATGCGGTAGATGCAGGTTTTTGGGTCGTTTTAGAACTAATCATCCGGTGGATTAGAGCTCGAAATCGATCTGATAGGTCTATCAACATCGACGAAGCTTGTTCCTTCTTCATGGAACCCGAATCGGCTATCTAGCCGTATTCGGCAGTCCCTCAATGAGTGAAAACATGTTCGTAACTTTGTTTTAAATAATGAATGCTTCTAGCCTTCCACGTTTAGAGTATATCATGCGGTGGATTGATCTATTCTTGGTTGGTGGTGTGATTTTAAACAAGTTGTATCATGCGGTGGATTAACTTGTTTGATTTTACGCTTGACGGGTTCGAGGGTATCTAGACATGCGGTAGACTAGTGCTTTTAAACCTATGCATTCTTGTTTATTAGAGATTTACGATCGTGCTTTCACATTTATCATGCTTTATGACTGTTAATCGGTTGTATTTAAAGTATTGTAACGATCATCTAATTAAATATCGATCTTTCATCATGATGACGTCATGCGGTCGGCAGTATGCTTTCTTATGCGCTCTGCCGAATATGATGTGAATGCCTGCATTGCTGACAGATAGCTTGTTCATAGCTATATGCCAATCAAGATTGGCCTTGCAAGCCGTAGAGATGGAACTATCTGGTATCATCCGGCATGTTCCAGGTTTTATATCTAAACATTTTTTTCTTCCTTTGTTAGTTTCAGGGAAAATTTACTGGCACGTTTCCGGATTCGAAAGCTCGAGCCACGTGTGAAGCCAGCTGATTCGGCTTGCTGTGTGCTTGGCGTGAACTGCAGGTTTTACGTCAACAGTGACGTCATGCGGTCAGCAGTGTACTGCTTACATGCTTTGCCGATTATGTAATGAACGCTTCAATTGCTGACAGATAGCTTGTTCGTAGCTATATGTTGATGAAAAGTGGCTTTGAAAAGCTGTAGATATGGAACTGTCTGGTATCATTCGGCACGTTCCAGGTTTTTATCTAAACATTTTCTTCCTTTGTCAGTTTCACGGAAAATTGACTGGCACGCTCTGGATTCAAACGTTCACGTGTGAAGCTAGCTAATTCCGCTTGCTGTGTGCTTGGCGTGAACTGCAGATTTTAAGTCAACAACACTGTAGCGTACTGTAGCATCTTTCGTTTGTTTGTGGTAAATATTGTCCTACCATGACCTAACTAGGCTCAAAAGATTCGTCTCGTCGTGTACATCAAAACCATGTACTTAGTTTTTTTATTTACCCACGTTTAGTACTCCATACATAAGGAGAGAGATTTGATGTGATAGATGAACAGTGAAGTTTGGAGAGAGAATTTTTAGAAGTTTGATGATGTGACAGGGACCACTGTGTGAAAGGTGCGGCTGTTGATTGATAATCGTGTTTGGCGTATAAAATTAGGAGTTCAGGACATGCCAGCTTAAGTGTAGGGTCTCGATTAGGTTGCTGAATCATGTGATGGGTGTCGGAAAATATAATTAAACCCGGAGCAGCGACGGGGTTCCATTGGATTAGCCTGAGAAAACAAAGGGATTTGTCAGAAAGGGGAGCGAAATCTTAGAAAAAGTAGAGAGAGGCAGACGATCATCACCTGCGGCGAGCGCCGGCGCGGCTTCCCTCAGGTTCATCGGCGGCCGGTCGCCTTCCGTTGGCCATTGGGGTTTTCTTGAAGTTACTGTGGTTGGGGAGAGGAAGAACTCGAACTGGCAGACGGAGGAGGCGAAAGATTTGGTGAGAAGTTAGCGGCACTCGATATGTTTATTTATAGAGCCCACAAGGGAAATCGTGGCCAGAGATCGTGGCGCGCATCCCAAAAATTCGGAAGGTGGAAAGCCCACGAACCAAGCGGTTTCCATGTCGTTTGGGATTCATGCTGATGTCACATTCGGTTGATCAAATTCGGCTGTACTGAGCTTTTCGGGACTAACACTATAGAAACCAGCGTTTGCCGAATGAGTCATTCACAATAAAACAAAGCAGAAGTAAAAGGTAACAAGGCCACAGAGTTAATCAAGCATTCGGCTAGCAGGCTGTTTGTTACAATTATACACCCAAGTATCTAGAGATTACATTTTTGGCATTCAAAATCATACTGCTAATGTCCTCCCGTGGTATGCTTAGATCACTATACAAAAAGAACCTAAAAATATGACATATAACTACTGTTCTCTATTTACTTTATTTTCTAGCCTTGCTGTAGAAAACGATTTTTAGTAAATTAATTACACAGTAAAATGTGCTCAACTTTTTATGGTAGGACAATAATAATGTTAGAAATGCTCAGTAAATAGTAGGGCTAAATACAGTAGGTTCTACTAGCTGAAGTTGATTAAATGATTAAAATGAGTAATGGGATCACTTGTTTAATCAAATAATCTTATAACTCTATGTAAGCCACTCACACCTGCATGCTTTTTGTTGGCACTTCTTACGATCCAATATCAGAATTGAGAATCCTGGTACTGGGGTAAGGAGTGTTTCAGTGGTTTTCCTTATGGCTAGTAAAATATGTGAATATTCTGCAAGCGCACAGAATTACCGCTGTAGCACTTCACCTGGGAGTATCCCGGGGTATCGTAATTTATATTTCCGCAGGGAAGCTTTGGCAAGACTACTAGTGAACAGATATTCGAAACTATCAGAGAGGGGTACACGACTAGACAAGACGGGGATAAACGAGTATTGGATAGGAGTGGATATACCGGACACACAGCTCAAGGGATACTCAGGTAAGGGAGAGAAGAGATAGATAGCTGGGAGGACAACGAGAAGAGATAGAGGACTATCCATTGTCTATTCATCTGCATTATTTGTTAATAATGCAGATGAATAGACAATGGATGTACGGGGACCCCCACGCTCAGGCGTTCCGTGATGGCCTTAGGACGTTTCTCGATGCCGCCGAGGCTAACAGGACGCCGTCCGGTTTCATGTTCTGCACATGCACCCATTGTAAAAATATACAATCGTACAAACAAAGAGGTTGTCTTCAGGTGCATTTGATGAGGCACGGTTTCATGAGGAATTATTCTGTTTGGACGAAGCACGGTGAAAGAGGAATTCTAATGGATAAAGATGAAGAAGACGAGGCCGATGACAACATTCCGTTATTGGCTCAATACTACGGTTCCTTTGCATATGCTACAATGGGTGATGCCGATGAGGAAGATGTTGCTCGGGAAGGCAATGCTCAGGAAGATGTTGCTCGGGAAAATGAACCTACTGATGGACTCGGGCAAATGTTGCATGATGCCGAGAAAGACTGCGGCAATGATAAGGAACTAAAAAAGATACAGCGCATGTTGCAGGACCACAAGACTGACCTGTACCCAGATTGCAAAGAGGGGCTAAAGAAGTTGGGTAGCACACTTGAACTTCTGCAGTGGAAGGCAGCAAATGGTGTTACTGATAAGGGTTTCGAGGAGCTACTGAAACTCGTAAAGAAGATTCTTCCAGAGGGTAACAAATTGCCATCGACGACGTATGAAATGGAGCTCTTGGCTTGTGGTGTGTGTTTACAAGTGAGTGTGGCCCTCTATTTATAGCTGCAAATGACGGTTGAAGCTGGAGTAACTGCCAAGGGACCAGGGGGGTACCCCCTGGTGATCGGGCGCCAGGGTCGGTTCGGCCGAACCAGGGGGTTCGGCCGAACCCTTGGATCCACCGTCTTTAGCTTGGACACCTGAGATTGGCCTTGGGGAGGCGGTGCTGGCCTGGGGTCGGTTCGGCCGAACCGCCCTGTTCGGCCGAACGGGCCTGGCCCAAGGCCGACCCTCCCCAGAACCGCCTCTCTGTCTTGGAGGGCCTGGGCTACTTTCTTCTGATAGGGGTTGCGTTGTGTGGGCCCAGAAGTGACGTGGCACAGGTTTGGTTGAGTTGGTGGTCGTCCACATGGCGGATGATGTGTTCGTTCGATTGGCGGTGACATGGACGGCTCCCGCTGGCCCGTACGGCTAAGGGGGGTAACCGGCCGAACGTGTCGTTCGGCCGATTCGGTCATTTCCGACCCCTATAGCACGTCTTTCGTTATATTGTACCTGCAAACATGACACACACCAAAACTCGTGGAACTTTATTAGAAATCAAACCTAAGTACATGGAATGTTGCATAGTCTCTCATTTTATCCCGAGTATTGGTGGTCGAAATTGGACTGTAACGACCGCCAACACTAGGTCCATGAAGGTGGAGCTGGATACCCACAAGTTGATATTGAAGGGATGATTCAAGAGCGATTGATCCAAGTAAGACGCGCAACAACAATGCGTTTCAACAATCTTCAAGCTCAAGGGCAAAGATGGGAGCGGCTATTACAAGGGTCTCAACTAAGGAATAAAATTAGAAGAATTAATGAAGTTCTTAGATGTCCTTCTTGTGCCATTCCCTTAACTTCCATATCCGTCTATGCCGTTAACCCCCACCAAGGATGTTTACTTCCAATGGTTGCACTAATGGTGGTGCTGCATTACATGCGGCAATTTTCTATTTTTTTATTTTTCATAGAGATGGGTCATTTACAGTCAAGCATGTAGTATTATGCTTTACTAAATAATCATATGTGGCTCTTGTAGAATTAAGAGAAAATACTATATTGTTGACGCCACATAAGGCACCAATTTGTGCACCGCAAATGCATGGATCATCTGTAGGATTTCCATCAGAGTATTTCCGCCAAGGTTATCAATATGTGGATCAACAATTAACTAGCTAGGTTTTTCTATGTAGTCTAATGAATTAATCCTAGTGTGGAACATGGATTGGATGAGCAAAGATGCACTTAAAGTAAAGATGAATAACAGGAACAAAGGTTGATCATATCCATAGATGACAAAATAAAGGATACACAACCAATTGGTAACTTTCTAGTACTAGTTATAGACAATAAGAAAGCACATCATGCATCTCATCGAAAGTAATCTTTACCTATTTCGGTCTACCTCCAGAGTATTGATCCCCCTATTTGGTACCAGACCCTATCCTGATCGTATTGTTGTGCACGAGAGGTTCAAAAGGACACACCCACAAGTGAATGTACCTATTTATCATTAAGGGTTAACAAAATAGTTCCAATTGCCATGATTATATAAAGCATGACATGTGCAGTTTAACGATGAATTAGACTAAGGACAAAACATTCTTGATAAGAGAAATCATAAAAAAAGATTTTGTTGAGGTTCCTTAAGTACCACTTTTGACCATTAAGTATATAATAAAAGCTATCAAATTTAAACATCAAATATAGTTGTAGTGGTTTATTACTAATAAATTCCACAAGTCTTGGTGAATATTTATATGTAGCTGGATTTTTAATAAAAATACATAAAGAAGCACAACTCTAGCTAATTAGAGCTCGCGCACCAATGGGCCTCACATTAGGGGGTAAACCACCTTAACATGGCACGAACCATTGTGCACCAACCTGAGGGTCCACCAAACAACGACCCAAAATAAATTCAGAGAGAGATGCGGCACCTAGGGGTCAGCTAGTTCTTAGTTCGCTTGAACAAGGCCTGGCTCCTCTTGCCTCCATCGTGACTATTCGCTCTGTTCGTTTGGATTGTTTCCAGCGAGCCAACAGTGTTTTTCTCTCAGCGAAAATCAGCGCCAGCCACCAGCCACCAACCAGTCAGCAGTATTTTTCTCTCAGCAAAAACCAGCGCCAGCCACCAGCCAAACGAACAGGGCGATTATCTCCTTTCTAACGTCGGTTGTGCCGGGCCCGTGAAGAGTTACCGCCTCCAAATGTTAATTTCTGCCAAAGGCTTGACAGGAGTTGGAGTGGGAATAATCCTCTAGGATTTCCATTGTCCCAAGGCACATCCCCTCTATAAGTAGGACCCCCTCCCCACATTCCACACGCACAAGAAGATAAAAGGTCCACTCAAAGGCATTTTTCACAAGGATATTAGTGTTGCGCTATATGCATGCACAACAGTACAAACAAAGTTAAAAGCATGGTCTGTATACACAAGCGCTTTTTATATGTCGGTGTGGTGGCAACGCATGTATTTCACGCATACAGTAAACTAGCAATGAATCATAGATACAATATCACGTAAAAAACATATAAATGACTTCACAAGCAATCGACTGGGGGTTGCGTATACCTAGGCTTCAGCACCCTCTCTTCATGAATGTATACAAATTCCTTCTAAGCTGCACCCATCGATATGGGAGAAAAATAATTTGGAAATAGCAAGGTTGTGTACATGCCGAACATAGTAAGTGTAAAAGACAAATAAGGTCAAAGGCTAGCTGACTCACTGTGATAAGAACTTTTAATTGATCAAATTTTGTTAGTACCTAATTGTTATGATATAAGTTTATACCATCCCTAATGAAGACTCCTCTCATGACATTCCACCAATCAATTTTGAACTAGATTATGAATCTTGTAGAGACACCTACAAGAGTCCATTGACTCGGGTAAGAGCGCAACAACTACAATATGAGGTGAATATATTATTCCTTAATAATTGTGAACATGCCACTACTAAGAATGATGTACTAGCTAATGTAAGTGGCCATTTAAGGATCTCTATAGTTTTAAACCCATTACACCACTTGATTTGCTGCCCTTCGCCTCCAAAGTGTGCAAAAAAGGAGGCCTTCCAATGGGCTAAATTTGTGAAGAAAATTCACATAAAGACCAAACAAGAGATTGAGAAGAAATCTGTGTACTATGCTGCAAAGGAAAATAAGAACTGCAAGAAGATGATCTTCGTACCCGGAGACTTTGTTTGGGTGCATCTTGGGAAGGACAAATTTAGAGAGAAACGAAAATCCAAGTTGCTGCCTTGTGGAGACGGGCACTTCAATATCATGCTTCTGGGAGCTAAGCTTATTATTATCACACGCTAATTTTTTTGGATTTTAGGATATGATTGGGTAGTGCAAATCAAAATAACATTTTTCTCAAAATTCTAAAATTTTCCAACATTTCTATAGTTATAATGGAATTTAGCATAGCATAATAATTGTTTTCTAAATTATATTGAAACAACTTAAGTTCTTGTGTTGGGTGCTTTGCATTTTTTCTTGCTGCATTTAGTGTCTTCATATGTGCAAAGTTCTAAAAATGCGTTTACATATCGAATATGTGTTTGCAGCATATATCTAGATTTTTCTAGAAATTATACCAATTTTCCTGCAAATTCCAATTGGTACTATAATCTGTTTCATGATCTCCAACTAGTTTTTTTTTTAGTTTCTCATGCCTAAATCTATCTCTGTGATTTTTTTCAAAATTTTTGGAGTTTTTAGGATGTTTTTCTTGACTAAAATGATTTATCTATGATTGACACGGTGCTAAAGGTGGGCACCCTTTAGCACCGGGAGAATAGCACTGGTTGGAAACCCGGTGCTAGAGGAGCCATGGGTGCTGGAGGTCTTGCGGTGATGCGCATGGTGCTGTGGTGTCTCCGGTGGCGGTTGGACGGAGGCGTCGCTCTCTTAGCAGTTTCAGATACCTGAGTCCTTGACAGAGGAGTACGAGGCGGTGGAAGAGGCGAGGCCCCAACGTAGAGTGATTTTTGTCGGCGCTGCGACGGGAGTGTTCTGCTGATACTCGGCTGGGACGGGGAGTTCGACGGTCCTGTGCTTTATCGGAGGATGATACTCCCATGGTGGAGGAGTTCGAGGGGGCGCTCTGGCTTGCAGCGGGCCGCGTCTTTTGGCGTGGCACAACGTTGGTGACGACGGTGCAGCGCGCGGTGCCTTCTTTCAGCTTCTCTCCCAGTTTGTGGTGGTGTAGTGTAATGTTGGGTGCGTTGTTTGCGTGCGTTGTTTGTGTGGTGGGGTGTTCGTTTCGGCGCGTTATGTACAATTGCTCTCCTTCTTATATGGCATGGCAGTGCTCCTGCCTTTTATTTAAAAAAAGAAACCCGGTGCTAAAAATGGTTTCCAACCGGTGCAAAAGGTACCTTTTTCTGATAGTGAAACCATGCCATGGACGTGCTCCAGGCGTGCCCGTGTTGGTGTATCACGTGTATATATGTGTAGGAATGCTGCAGGCTAGCTGCATGCATGGGTGTGTGCGTTTGTTTGAGTTGAATGCGTGCGTAGGATAGCTCTGAGGGATGTGATGGTTGTATGCTAACCATGTGGACCGCATTAACGCGCGACCCGTCGCGCACAAAACCAATAGGACCACGATAACGCGCGACCCGTCGCGCTAAAACGGAATGCGCGACCCCCTCTCCCCTCCGACAAATCATGCAACCCGCTGCTTCCAACTAATCAGGGGTTTACGTATTACTTGCACTTTGTCTGAATTGATGGAAGCATTACTGCACTTGTCTCTAGGTTGGCGGAAGCACTCACCCACAAACTCATCAGGCCATGCATGTTGCTGCTGATGCCATCTTTTAAAAAAATGAACATGTTTTTAAATGGGCCTAGCTCCCTAATCAAGCATCCGTTTTTAAATCCGTTTGCGTCATTGTGTTATTTGTAACAAGATCTACAAAACTAGATCTATATTTGATATGTTTTGAAACTGTTTTACATGACTATCAATTTATATTTACTATGTTGTAGCAACGTATATGCAACTTGTGTGTCAATGTGTTGTATTTTACAATAATTACTTATATTGGATGTTGACTATAGCAACCTATGTAGAAACTATGTATAACATTTTTACACATTATTTTACAAAAAGAAAACACCACGTAAAATAAGTTGTACTACACGTTGATGCGATAAATATACATATTGATACTCATAATATAAGTATATTGATAGTTATAATATACATAGGTTAATAGTCATAATATATGTAGGTTTATAGTCGGAGTTAATATGATTGTTCAGCTTACATATAGACTATGTGTCAATTTACGATCTATTTATACCGTTGCAACTTATGCAAAGATGATGTTAAAATTTATGTAAATATAATGTAGCAACTTTAGTAGTATCAATATACATATAAACTTTATATCAACTTTTTGTGTACTCCCTCCATTCTGAAAAAACTGACGTTTAGGACAGCGACACGGTCTTCAAAACACAACTTTGACCTCTTGTTATTATAAAAATATTTATCAAAAAGAGATATATGTATACTTTTATGAAAGTATTTTTCAAGACAAATCTATTCATATAGTTTTCACATTTGCAAACTCAACAATTCAAAAGTTATTGATGATTTATATTCCCAATGTTTGATCCAAACCTTGTCCTAAACATCAGTTTTTTCAAAATAGAGGGAGTATTAAATTATGTAAATACTATGTATCATCTTATACAAAGACTCCAAATTATGTAACAAACTATATGGTATGTCTATTTGTCAACATCTTATACAAGACAGGCTATCAATTTATGCATAATGATAAATTTATATTTTTTAGTACTATATAAAAAACTACGTATGAACTTATAATATCAACTTATGTAGAGACTTTGTACCAACTTATGTAAACTATCACTTATATATGCAATGCATCAATCTGTATTTAATATACTATCAACATTCTCAAAAAAAATCATACTATCAACTTATGTTGATAGGTTTATACATAAGTTGCTACATAGTTAATATAGAACCAGCTACTATACATTCAACATAAAATTTTAGCATATAAAAATTATTTTAAAATATATGCATCAGGGATCTAGTTTTATAGATCTCACTGTAAGAAACGTAGTGGTGCAAACGAAATCGAAAACGGACACTTCAAACAAAAGTTGTCACATTTTTTAACGTGAAATAAACAGAAAAATAGCAGCCCACCTTTCCTCCATCAGTCTGCGGTACGACTCGCAGGTCGCGCTCTCCTCACAAGGAAAAAACAAAGAAGGTCGTCACTGAAGCACTCCCGCATAGAAAACTAAAGCAGCCCACGTGGATGGGTCTTGGCCCAGGTCGTCGTACGGTCGCGCGCTCTGCGCGGAGCGCGGCTGGTTGCGCGTTAGACTTAACGAAACCAATAGCAAGACCCCTGTTCAATTCCTCTCTTGCCAAATTAAGCTTCGATTTGCATTGCATCATCAATGAATAACACATTGAAATCCATGTAGGGTAAAACAATTCACGCGAAAGAAACAGGTAGATGTGCTGATGTCATCGCATTTACTTAGTTTCATTTCCTTTGGATGGTGATAACTTTACCATAAAGCGTTCGTTTTCGAATCTGTTTTCACTGTTACGTTCTTCATGATTTTATCTACAAAACAAGACCCACTTTTCATATGTTTCAAAGTACTTTTTATTTTTATTGTCAACTTATGTATGATGGTATTAGCAACTTATGTACATGTGTCATATCAATTTATATAGACTGCATAGGCTACCTATGTGCATCAACTTAGAGCAACTCCAACAGTTCCCCTTTCTCCTTTCCCTTTATTTTTGCTATAGGGGAATCCCCTTTCATATTTCCAACATATAGGGGAGAGATGCTCCAGCAGTTCCCCTATTCCTATTCCCCTTTCCCTTTCTTTTCCCCCCTCCCCCGTGAAACCCACGCCAAAGCCGACCTCCCGACGCGCTCCCTGCGACGCGCCGCCGCCCCGACGCGCCGCCGCTCCGCTCGCCATCCTTGCCCCCACTGCCGAGCTCACCTACACCTCGTCGGCCTCCACCTCGTCGGCCTCTCCGTGCTCGGCATCACCGCCTTCTCGCTCTCCCCGTTCGTCGCCCTCGCCGCGCTTGCCGTCCCCAAGATCCGCCCGGCCCGGTGGCGCTCGCCGTCCCCAAGACTCGCCTCGTCGTCCCCAAGATCCGCACGCTCGCCGGCGAGGTTGAGGATCCCAGGAAGACGGTCGTCCACCTGCTGCCCCGAGCTTTCCCCTGCCACTGCTCGTTCCAGCCCGTGCCCGGCGGCGCCGGTGGAGCTCTGCCTGCATGGGGCAAGAGAGCAGCGGCGGCAAGAAAATTCGCAAGCTTTCCTCGGACTAGAGCTGCAGAGCCTCCACCCTCGCCTGTCCGACACGCCGCCGCCCCTTCTGGTATGCCCTCGGCCTGGAGCTGCAGAGTTGGTGTAATACAAGGTAATTTTTGTGAGTTGGTGTTGTTTATTTCAACTTTGATGCATACTGTGTTGAGTTGTGATTGTTTATGGTTATGCACAGATGGATTCGTTGCTTGTGAGATTGTATTTTGAAGATGACTCATCGAGTCGGGTGATGACTTCGATATGGCAACAATTTTGCTTGCTGACCTTGCTGAGAATAAGCAGCCCAGCGAGTTGGTTCTGTGCCAGGGCATGAGGTGGTTCGTCGAAACAAGCAGCAAGCAGATGCCAAGCTCTTTGATGACTACTTTGCAGAAGAGCCCGTGTTTGGTCCTGTCACATTTAGGCGATGATTTAGAATGTCAAAGGAGTTGTTCCTGCGTATTGCAAATGCAGTTGAAGCACACTGTCCATACTTTCAGCAGAGGAGGAATGCAGCCGGGGACCTTGGCCATAGTGCTTTGAAGAAGATCACTGCAGCGCTGCGCATGCTTGCATATGGAGTCCCGGCCGATTCCCTTGATGAGACGCTTTACATTGCAGAGAGCACCATCATTGAGAGCTTGAGGAAGTTTGTCATCTCTATGATCGAGATTTTTGGAGAGCAATACTTGAGAGCACCAAATGAAGAGGATACTGCAAGACTTATGCAAATGGGTGAAGCCAAGGGATTCCCCGGGATGCTTGGATGCATAGATTGTATGCACTGGGAGTGGAAGAATTGTCCTACAGCATGGCATGGACAATTCACTGGGCATTGCCATGATCCAACAATCATTCTAGAGGCAGTTGCATCCTATGATCTATGGATCTAGCATGCGTACTTTGGAATGCCTGGCTCTCACAATGACATCAACGTCCTCCACAGATCTCCTCTGTTTGCAAGGCTAGCTGCCGGGAAAGCTCCACCTTTGAACTTTGAAGTCAATGGCCATGAGTACACAATGGGCTACTATCTTGCAGATGGCATATATCCTGCATGGTCCACCTTTGTCAAGACAATAGGAAACCCAAGTGGTTGGGTGCAAAGTTCCTTTGAACTTTTATGCACCGCCTCGGCCATCTACGGCCTGGATGCAGCCTCCTGGAGGCGGTTGGCAGTTGGGGGCGGTTCGGCCGAACCGCCCCCGTTCGGCCGAACGGGCCACAGGGCCCGAGCCCGCTCCCCTGCGCCGCCTTTTGCTCTGTGGATCCCCTGGGCCGGTCTCTGCTGTGTGGGATGTGTCTTGTTCTGGCCCAGAGTGGGTTGGCACGGCCCTAGATGACTTGGCGGGAGTCCTGCGTGGCTTGCACGGTCATCGGATGACTTGGTTCCTAGCTTTGATATTCCTGTTCCCCTGTACGGCTAAGGGGGATAACCGGCCGAACATGTCGTT
>OAMR01000664.1:709260-723340 GCA_900205405.1 Echinochloa crus-galli | reverse complement strand
ACTCACTGAAGCAGATGTAGAGGACCTGCGGTGGCAGCACGACGCCGCAGGCGATCGGGAGGTACATCATGCGCACCGGGTCCACAGGCTTGGGAAGCATCTTGTTCACGTCTCCGAGGATCACCGGGCACAGGCACCGGAGAGTCCTGTCGCCGTCGCCGGCGGCTGTCGTGCTGTTGATGAAGCCCTGAAGGCCTGCGCAGCACTCGCTCTGGGGCGTCGGCGTCTCGGAGTCGCTCCCCGTCAGGAACGTCCCACAGGTCATCAGCCCCGCCAGCGGCGTCACGCACTCCGTCGGCGACGACGATGGCGTGGAGCCGCCAGGGAGGCCGGGGAAGCCCGGCACCACCGGGAAGCCGACCGGCGGCTCGATCGTCCGAGACCTCGCGCAAGGCGGCGGCGGCGCCAACCTTGGCGTGGGCGGGGACGGGAAGCCACCGGAGGATGCTGGCGGCGACGGCCTGGCTCCGGGGAAGCCAGGGAAGATGGGGCCACGTGTAGGCCTGCTGCTGCCCGGGCGGCCAGGGAAGAGGAGCGGGTCGGCGTCGGAGGCTGCAGGCGCACCCGTGTACCTCGCTGCTTCTGCTTCCGATGGCTGCAGCACCATCACGGCAGCAACCAGCACGACGACGGCGGCGACGCGGCGACACATGCCTACTTCTACTTGCTGGGTGTCAGTGTCACTGCACCTGTATGAATTGATCACTGCACCTGCTAGAGCTGCTGCTTCATCATCTCATGTCTCGCTTTATAACTGCAATTCTGGACAAAGATCGGTGGGTGTGGCATTTGCTTAATTACTTTATGATTCCACACATCTTGACATTCTTAATTTCCACAGCACCATATAATTAAATTCCGATGAACAACATCATTCTCTACCTGCAATTCAACTGCACCCTATGCTTACCTTCAATGTAAGCATCATTTGTGTGCTTCTCTCTAGTGTTTCTTGCGTTTCCTACCAAATATCACACAAGGGCATCAAATATATCGTTTGTATGTTTACCATGTTTGACGACACAAATAAATAAATACAAAACAACAGTGGCAGTTAAGCTATTGCCAAATAACAGTATGTATCCTGTTCCAGAGAATCTTAAAAGAAATCTGTTCTTAAAGAAACGAGGAAGGTTTCACTAACAGTGGAGTTTGCAAGATACATTTTCTTCTATGCAATAACCAAAGGCGTGTGATACAAAAATCAGAAATCGTTCTATTCTACATTTATTCTTGGCGTTCCTTTCTATCTATATTGTATACTATCTCATTATCTTTGATGATCCCCTTTTCTCCCTCTAGTTAGCTCCAAATTTCATCCTAAAAGGAAAACTCTGGATTCAAGAGTTTCTCCATGAATCATCATCCTTTGAATCAAGCGGAAATCCGATATCAACAATGGCATGTCTTTTGGAGAATTCTTTCTACGTTCTGAAAGCACCACCATCTCTCCAAGCTCTTGTCCAGCAGAGCTCTGTATTGAGTCAAAACCTACATAAGAAAAGGCCAGGAACAACCGGCTTCACTCCTGGTACATACAATAAATACATACCGGCATCATCCTTCAGGAATTAGGATGACACAGGAGCTGCCTGTAGCCGTGCAAGATTTGTTTGGAGTCGCCCCAAGTGAAATGCAATGAGAAGCCACAGGAAGCAGAGCTGACGTTAAAAGAAAATACAGAAAACTGTTTAGTTCTATCTCCCAGAACTTGATAGGCAAAAAAAATGCTGGACACAAATAAGCTTATCAATTCTTTCAGGTTACTCTGGGTTTCGCACTAATTCTTTTCACATGCATAAAGATATTCTTTTCTACTTTTTCTTCAACCAAGAAAAGTCAAAAGGGATCCGACAAACTGCCAAAACTCATGCCCTCTAGTGTTAAGTGATATAAGGGAGGCACTATATGCTTTCCAAGACCCAACAATCCAATGCAGATCCTTTTTTTATCCCCAAAAAGAATATTGGCATTACGACTAGGATTATATCTTCATAAAATTTTCACCATAAGTAAGGTACCATTGCATTTGATCAAGTGATGCAAGCACCCTGAAGACCTGAGGACCACCCTGAGGCACTATTTTTGGAGATAAAATACCGCATATCACTGGAGAAACAAGAAATCGACTGATTACAAATAAGATTCATACCGGCAATGCATAGAGGGTGACCATGGATGTTTTCTTCTCGAGGCTGCTGAACAGGAGCCTGTAAATTCCAGCAGCTGTCGCATCACCAAACCTTTGTACAATAACATCTATACAGACCTACATAAAAAATTATAAATATTTTTAAAAATTAAGGTTAGATGGGTGCAAAGCAAGAAAAATATTGTACAATTTGCCAATATGAGCCAAGATGTTATTAAATAATCTGATGCTCACGATACCGGTAGGCAATTGCAAAAGCTGTCTCTTTCCCGTTAATGATCTAATCTAATGTTTCTGAAAACATGTTTTTTGAGTTTGCTGCTTATAAGACAATTAACTTTCTATCTTAAGAGACAACCGTGGCTCTCATGGAGCTGCAATGCTGAATGATCAAATTACTGAATTTCACACCAACCTATGATTTCATTACCAGTTGATCGACAATATTATGGAACAATTATTTTGCGTGTGAAAGAAGTCATGACAACATGAAACATGGGCTAAACCACAGTGCTTGATCATCTTGTGAATGCAAGTCATGTTCCTTCTGTTCCCTACCATCAATCTCGAAATAGATACCAAAAAACATATTTTACCTTTGCTCTGTATTTTTCATCCTGCGAGACAACTGTGAATAATAACTCCCTTCCAGGCCTTGTTAAAACATAAGTAGTTACCTGCAAAGAATAGAGGTTAGCTTTTGATTGGTAATGTACAGCTTTAGCTTTTGATTCTAGCCCCTTATGAGGCCCTATGGTGTTTTCTTTCTTTTGGGGTACCGAGGTTCCCTTTGGGCTTTGGCCTTGTACAGTTTTTTTTCCTTTTTATATAAATATATATATCTCCTACCACAGTGGGGGCTTCCCCCGCTGTATAGCTTTCAAAAAAAGAATAGAGGTTAGCTGTACTCTTGAATATACCTCTGAATATAGAAATGATAACATGGAGTAGAAACAATAATGGACAAAGGTATCCGGCAGGCTCCTCCTATAATTAAATTACAATTACAATTGCTATTTTGTCATGCCCAAAACTTCAGTACATAAACAAGGAATTGGTTGCAGCTACTGTCAAAGCTTATGAGGCACACAAGCTCTTTTATGTAACTAAATTAAAGACATGAGCCAGTGCATGTCACTGTATGCATATCCGTTCATTAGTTGATGATAATGAATAATTATGCTTTCATTGATGGATGCTGGCATCTATCTGACAAATCAAAACATATCACAATAGAAGTTCAATCAGATTTAGGGTACTCTGTTCAACCGATACCTTTCTAATTGTTTCAGTGATAGCCACAGCAACCCAAGTTGGCCATGCAGCAAGAGCAACAAAATTTGAGGCAGCAACGAAGGGAGATGCACAGATAGCAACTGTGACACCAGCTACTGTAAGGATATGGCCCTGAAATATTTACCAAAATCAAGAAATGTACTAGGACTACTGGAATAAAGCGAACTGAGCATAATCTGTAGATGCAAAATACCGTCAAAGTGAGCTGCCCCACAAGAATAAAAACTGCTATAAAGCTGTTTATTAGAGCAAATGTTCTCCTTCTAGCAGTTGGGCTTGATATTGTAGTGGCAACTATTGTCACTTTCTGTAAATCATGGAGAAAAAGGTTAAGAAATAATCAATGATGCAAAGCTAGAACCAAATGAAGACATCTCATCATCGTCTGCAGTACTAGGAACTTGTCCAGCTCTGCAGTTAACAATAAATTGGAATGAATCTTAAATTCTTACCCATGAATACGGGAAGCAGCAAACGGTCAAATAAAATAATCAGTAAAACCTCTACATTTGTTGCGAAAAGGTGATTTTTTTTCTAACTAATGTCTGCACTAAAAGTCGTCAAGATGAATGAAGATTGTTACAAGAATATAGTTGATCATAAAAAAGGTGATTTTTGCTAACTAGTGTCTGCACTAAATGTTTGTGGCTCAAGTTTTCATAATGGAAATTGACCAGAAATGTTATCTGCAAAAGATTCAGATTGCTCATGTCAAAATTATCAGGAAGATGAATGTATGACTTCTAACTAATGTCCAAAAGGATTTCATACCCTATTTGAGACAATTCAGCAGAAGCATGATTTCCATCAATACAAATTCCTTTTGATGACAGTGCAGCAAGTTCCATCAAGAGCGAAGAAAAAAGGAGCAGAACTGAGAAACAATCAGGAGATGTGAATTACATTTTGTCAAACATTAGAAACTAGTTAATTTATTCAAGAGAATCATACATACATGGTCCCAGCCATGCCATACTTGCAGCAAACAATGAACCAAAAAGTTGCCCTAGCGTAGCACCAGCCCCAATAAAACCAAATAATCTTGAACCTGACTGAACTAAAAGAGAAATGAGGATTTGGAAAAAAAAAAGGTTTGACAGGCAATGTGTGTTCAGAGCTACACATGATTCTTGGCAAATACTAAATGGTACCTCACTGTCCATGACATCAATTACCCTTGCCCAAGTTGATGATATTGTAATAAGATTTAGCAAAGCAACCTTTAGATGGAAAGAGTCAACTCAATTATCATCTTCAATATCACAAAACATGAACAGTATCATGTGATTATTGTGAAAGGCCATACCCAAAGAAACAAACTTATTCTTACTACTATGTAGAACCAGCCCTGATTTCTCCATCCGGTAGGTTTATTCGAACCATCTTCACTTGGCTTCATCAGCATACAAGGAAACAAAGGACATAAATCTTTTGTATCAAGAACTGTTCCTCAAGATTCCAACAAAGAAATATTAGATGATAGATGGACATAGGAAGTGGCTGGACTGAAAACAAGATATTCATGGTCAATTTTGTTTTCTCAAGATCGCAAGCAAGTGCTGTAATATTGATGGATGTGAACAGAAAACAACCCATGGTGTCATCAGCATCTAGTACCTGCCTACCTGGGACATAGATACGTAGTGCCCTGGTGTAGAGGTATACCAAAGCACGAAAAATGCAAGAAGAGATATGCTGAAGAACCTGTGTATCATCACCAAAGCCTGAAAAATCATACACACATGATAAAATTAGCTTGATCCAATTACAAGACTATCTCAATCTTGGAAATGGAAATTTCACCAACACGAAGGAAAACAGATAAAGCAACTGGTTGGGGGTATATTTCAAGTAAAAATGGCCATAATGATCCAAGCAACTTCATAATTATTGTCCTAACAGGCTCACACAGCAAGGGAAGCAATTGAGTGCAGAGAGTTCACACTTCTCAGTACATGATCCGGCACAACTTTTAACAGTGGCACACCAAAGCAAAACAACATGTGTCGTAAGGAATCGGCCTAGGAACATCTCAAATCACATGAAGACAAAGCTAACATCTTTGGAACCTGATACAATTGAAATTCCTAATTTTGGCTACAGGAAACAAGAAAGCATGAATCAGTCATGACTCGTGAGCAAAATGATTGAACTGGACGAGCATTGCTCTCCGAGTAAAATGAGTTTAATGTTTGAAAGAGCCTACTGTAGTCTATCAACTTCAGGCTACAAAAAGCTGCAGTGCTAATTAGTATCTAGTAAAAGCTAACATCTTTATATGTGAACAATTCAGGGGAAGGCCCTTTTCATGATATATATACATATATAGTCCGGTGAATAATAGAACGGCCCAAATGAAGCGAGGAAAGGGAGGTGGTACGGGCAAACCTTGGGCTTGGGGATAGAGGGAAGGGAGAAGGCGAGCGATGCGACGGGGGCGGCGATGACAGTGAGGAGGAGGGAACCGGCAAAGAGGCCAGGGAGGGTGTCGAGCCCCAGAGAGATGGCACCCTCGTCCCGCAAAGGTAGCACTACGAAGTAGGCGCTCAGGATCTGCGCATCCACAGTAGAGATTCTGATGCCTGCGTTCGCACAGGAGAAAGAACCCTTGCAGGAACGGAAGAATCAGATCAGAGCAAGTTTGGCTTACGAAGAAGAAGGTGGCGGCCGCGTTCATCAACGGGGAAATCTCGTGGGAGCGGACTGCCACCAGAGAAGCCACCGCCGCCTCGGCGCGCTCCCGGAACAGCCAGCGAGGCGTCGCCATTCTTCGGACGGCTTGGGTTTGACTCTATTCCGCATCGGCAGTCCTACTAGTACTCGTGCATCTTCATTTTCCTATATAGGCTACTAGAGAGTCAGGAAGAGTTTCCAGCAAGCTCAGTGCCCCCAAATTGTGCGCAAAATTCGATCTCGCAATCCAAGTGGGACTCTATTGGCGAACGATGCAATACCTGGCTGTTGTTTCTGAAACCTTAAACTTTGATGCAAATAAAATTGCTGCACAATCTATCTTCAGTTTCATTTGACTAGTGGTGCTGAAAATTTCTGGATATAAATTGATTGACTGTAACCGTAGCTTACTTAATACATTAACCCCCGTGCGTCCCTCAGGATGTATACAGTTTAATTAACACAATTTGTTTACGACGATACAAGATGAAAAGAATGCAGAAGCACAAGAGGACACACATCCTTCATCCATTTATGACCTTATGTACAAACTATTTGCACCATCATTTCAATTGTTACATGCTCCTCGTCGGCGTGTTCTTCCAACCCTCAAGCATCACTGAGCAACACCCCCTCCATTGAGCCGAATGTCCTCTTGTGGCTGGTTGGACAAGCTTGTACAAGCGCGCACACATCATTCTTCTCGAGGAACTTCTCACCATTCACCAGGATGAGAGGAATGTATTGCAGGACCAGTCTCTTGCACTGCCAGCAAGAACAAGATTAATTAGCTCAATCCATCATTGCGTGATTGGCCGTGTTTCTTTGGTTTTTTGAAAAAAAAATTCAAAAGGGAATCTTGCATGCATAGGGTATGAAATGAAGTCTATTTGTAAAACTTTTTTAAGGATTAGTGTAACTTTGCGCGACGAATCTAATGAGCATAATTAACCCATGATTTACTACAGTAGTGCTACAGTAACCATCCTCTAATCGTGCGGTCAGAGGCCTCATTAGATAGGTCTCGTGAATTAGCCTAAGGGTTGTCAAGGTAGTTTTGTAAACTGACTTTATTTAATACCCTTAATTATTGGTCAAACGTGTCTGTAAAAATTTTCACCCACCAAAGAAACACAACCATTGTGTTTTTATTTGGTGCCCAAATATGCCTTAGGTAGCCAAGCCAAATTTTGGCCAAAATCTGGACTGGTAGCGCCTCTCCTTTGACCAACTTAGTACATTTTGGTGGCCAGAATTTAGCTGTGCTTCTATATGGCAACTTAGAGCACACCGAACAGGCCCCAGCAGTTGAACAAGTAGAAAACGGCTCCTGATATTAAACACAGCCTGATAGCTTACCTGCTGGACATGACCTTCAATCTTATTGCACTCCTTGATGAGAATTTGAATTATTTCAAACTACAGACGTCAAATGGAAAATGTTAGGAGCAGAAAGGCAAACTCGGTAGGGGATATGTAAATGACACAAAGCAATTACCTCTGCATCTGGATCTTTCAGTTTGGACATAATTTCATCAAGCAGGTGGTGGCAAAACACACACGTGCTGTCACTTCTCACACCAGCGAAAAGGGACATGTCCCTGCACAGGCCATACTGTTTGCAAAACTCTTCTGGCTTGATTTCCACAATCTTAGAAAACAGGAGAGTTGCATATGAGTCCATCAACTCGACACACTGCAAAGATAGAAAAAGTGTTGATGAATCAGATTTGTGTCGAGTATATTTGCACTTTATTCATTAGAGAGTAAATATCTTTTCAGCATGGCAGGTAGTAAGGCAACCAGATGTTTATGCATGTAAATGCATCTTGCAATCGTGGCAGTAGTTTCCTTTTCTGCGATACGATAACATGTATTTGCCTACTTAACAAAAATGTTCAAAATGATCACCTTCTGTTCCAAGGAGAATGACTGAGAACAAGCATTGTGAAGGAATTCCATGATCTTATCTTGTGTTTGCTTCTCACTGAGGTAACTGACGGCTTCTTTCGCAAATTTTTCGCAGGCTGAGCATACTGGGCTGCTACTCTTGAGATGGACAGGAACTTTGGTTGTTGAAATTTGTTCCTTGTTGACTGGGCTGTGATCTGGCAGTTCAGTTGTGTCAAAGATCAAGAAAAAAATTGAAAAGCAATAAACTGGGTATGATAATTTTGCAGGCGAGAGAACGATCTCTAGTAAGGAAGGGGCATTTCATGCATTTAGAGCGCAAATAATTACTTGTGCCTATAACTTGGCCACAACATGAATTAACATTTGAGAGAAATATAAGATTTGTAAGCTATAAAATTGGGTTTTTCCATGCAGCTTGTTGTGACAGGTGCAGCCATCACCCTTGCATTGTACTGCAAGGAGAAACAGATAACTCTGTGGAGACCAGGCCAAAGTTTGAATAAAGTACAAGGAAGCAGGATTTGTTAGAAATCTACTACGGCGATGTCAAGCTGTTAGCTGTGATGAAACTATCTTATCTATCCATGATACTGAGGCAACTGGCATATGAGGGCTAGGAAATAACGCATGCTGAATTTCAACTTGAACCGAGTAAACTACCCTAAACATAACATGTAAACATACATGCAACTAACGTTTATAGATAACAGAGATGTGCATAAGCAAGTCTGCATGGAAGACGGTACTCTTTTTCTGAACCTAACAGCACTGACAAGAGTGCCATGGTGATCATTTTTTTTTAAGAAAAGAGTGCCTTGGTGATTGATTGTAGTGCGCAGCATATGAGAGACAGTAGTGTTAATATGATGGTAGAAAGAAGAGAAACTCCTGACAAGTTTTTTTTTGTAAACGATCCCTGAGAAGATAGAGTAGTAAGCAATTAGGAGATCCATACCAGCATCCTTGGCTTGTGCAGGTACCGAGCTGACAAGCAGCATGAGGAGCAAGAGAAAGAGAGGTGCTTTAGACCCCATTGGTTGGTGTTCGTTTTCCGCTTTCCTGGTTACCAACCTGTCATGAAGCAAAATTACAGACAAAGACTTCAATATTCCGGTTAATTTGAGCTAGTCAGGAACCGCCCCCATCCAAATCCCAAGGAGAAGACGCGAAAAAATCCCGACGACAAATCGACTGAAAAGAAATCGGCGAGGAAGGGGAACGGGAAGAAATCAAGGAAGGAGCAAATCAGTCGGCGGAAGAAATTAAAGATGAAAGAACAAATCGAACAAACCCACCAAACGCCAGCGGAATCGCAGATCACAGGCACAGGATTTTGAAGAGAGAAGATCACCTCACGGAATCAATCAACCCGAGGAGCAGCGAGGAATCAAATCAAGGCACAGTAAGGCCGCGCGCGGAACTGGGTAAAAATCCACCGTGAGGAGGGGTGGAGGCCGGTGGCGATTGCCTATCCCTGTCGGTTCTCGGTTGGCGTTGCGTGCCGGATTTCGAATCCGTTGCGTAATTCTGTTCAAGTCCTAGTAGTAGCTACGATACGACGCAAAAAAAAATGGCCCGCAACAAAAAAGTCAGAGCTACAAGTCGACGGATAAAAAACGTCGACAGCAGGGTTCGAACCTGCGCGGGCGTAGCCCAACAGATTTCAAGTCTGTCTCCTTAACCACTCGGACATATCTACTCTGATGTACAAATTGTCCAAGGAACTTTGTAATGCCAATGTACT
Source organism: Echinochloa crus-galli (assembly GCA_900205405.1). Lineage (NCBI taxonomy): Eukaryota > Viridiplantae > Streptophyta > Magnoliopsida > Poales > Poaceae > Echinochloa > Echinochloa crus-galli. The sequence continues at coordinate 713,561 of OAMR01000664.1, read as the reverse complement.
TATGAATAAGTTAATTTTGTCGGTTACTTACCAGGACTACCAAAGTTGTTTCAACAAAAATGGTAATTAGTTGGGGAGAAACGCGCTTCCGTGCCCCACGCCGGTTACTCTCTCGGTTTCACAAGTACGCCTCCTTTTTCCTTTGCTTATCAGGCGATCTCGTCGATCGGCAGCTCCATCTAGGGTGAGTGGGGATCTGTTTGTCTCATCAAATTTAGTAGTTTTCATCCTATAAGAATCTTGTTTGCAAGAAGGGGCTTGTACACTCTGACCAGGAGCTCTTCCATATAACGGATCATCTACCGATGCGCTTTCAATCATTCGTCAGCAGCCCAAGGCGGCTCCGCACGTGTCGTGTCGATAAAGTCATGTCTCGCGTGTAGCTTACTTATCATCCCACCTACACATGTAACTCAGTACGAGGAGATTTCTTTTTATAATAACTCGTGGAGGACTTTTAGTTCCGGATGATAACCAGTCCTGAAAATTTCAGAACTAAATAGTCACTTTTAGTCCCGATTGGTATTACCAACCATGAATAAAACTATATATTCCGAGACTCCTGTAGATTACAACTAGTTGGTGCACACTATAGCTATCTATTTTTTTCAAGTTTGTAATATGTCCACTTTTTATTTGCACAACTGAAAATGCTTGATGTTGCACCGCTGTGTTTAGATTAACGTCCTTTTGTTCAAATAGTTAACATACTCTCTCTGTCACAGTATAAGTGCACTTAGAATTTGAACGGCAAATTGTATCAATAGAAAATGACAATAATTGTCGGGCTTGATGTCCGGCAGTCCAAAAGAGGCTATCCAAGAGGTTAATTTACAGGAGGAGAGGATCGTAAACCCAAGAACTCGAAGGTAATCACGAGAGCACGAAGGACACGAGGCAATTCCAATATAGTCGGCTGTAAAAGCTTCACCATCTGGTCGCCGTAAGGGTGAGCGGTGCTCAAAAAAGAAATACTATGACATCATGCCAAGTACCAAGGTGGTAAACATAACCATGCATCATGGTCATATGAAGGGTGGCGCAAGACACACTCTATATGGAGTAGCCCTCGAGCCTTGGGTTGATTAGAATAACTAGGCCAAGGCGCAAAAAAAAATCCCCTAGCAGCGGGCTGCATGAGAACAAAGAGAACGGGTCTTGAGTCATGCAAGGCACGTAAAGTGGTCGTCAGGCACCAACCGAGTGGGGCGAAGCACGCAGAGTGGTCGCCGGGTGCCAGCCCCCGAGCCTAGGAACTGGCGAGGTCGGGCGAAGCGCGCAAAGTGTTCCCGAAGTCGGCGAAGCGCACGGAGCGGTCGTCAGGCGCCAACCCTCGAGCCTAGGAGCCGACGAGGTCAGGCGAAACGCGCGGAGTCGGACGAGCCACGCGGAGTGGTCATCGGGCGCTAGCCCCCGAGCCTAGGAGCCAACAAGGTCGGCGAGTCGGGCGAGGTCGGACGAGCCATGCGGAGCGGTCGTCGGGCGCGAGCCCCCGAGCCTAGGAGCCGGCGAGGTCGGGCGAAGCGCGCGGAGGGTTCGCGAGGTCGGTGAATCGGGCCAGGTCGGACGAGCCACGCGGAACGGTCGTCGGCTACCGGCGTCCGAGCCTAGGAGCTGACGAGGTTGGACGAACCACGTGGAGCGATTGCCGGACGCCAGCCTCTCGAGTTCTAGGAGCCGGTGAGGTAAGACGAGCCACGCGGAGCGGTCGTCGAACGCCGGCCCCCGAGCCTAGGAGCGGACGAGGTCGGACGAACCACGTGGAGCGATCGTCGGGCGCTAGCCTCGCGAGTCCTAGGAGCCGACGAGGTCGGACGAGCCACGCGGAGCAGTCGTCGAGCGCCGGCCCCGAGCCTAGGAGCCGGTGAGGTCGGACGAGTGCCTAGTTTAATGCCCCTAAGAACAGTAGTAGTACTTATTGCGGGGATGGTATGAGATGTGCGGGAGAAACAAGCGGAAGAAAACAGAGTCGGTAAGAGAGAGAGGATGCGGTGTGTTGTAACTTTTTTTTCTTAACAAATAGAACCCGGCCATAAAATGAAGGCCAAGTGTAACGGTGCACATATTGCAGCTTTGGGAGTTGAGACAGATGAGACAAATATTTTATATCATTACATTTATTCTGAAACATTTTTTGAACGTTATATGTGTTGTTAAATTAGGACGGGGGAGTATATATTATTTATTATCTGCATGGTCTTTATTAATTTTTATAGGCCATCTGCATGTTACATAGGTTAATCTATGCACAGTTCAGGTGGCATTTTTGCATATGCCTAACACTAGGAGTCCAATCTTGCCAAACATTTATCCATCTCTTGTTATAATAATGATCTACATATGGGACCATGGCAGCTAGAGGCCGGATCTGAATATCAAGTTCATTTGCAAAGGTGAACGAACACGATCATGATCAACAACCAAATGAACAAGGTCTATTTCAAAAGCACACAGTTAATATGTATAATCTCGGAGCCAAGGCCTAAGAACCTAACTAAAACCTTATCTTTCCCTATCTAGCTATATATAGCTGATTAACAAGCAGGAAGCTTTATTTGTAAAAAAAAAGCAGGATGAAAAAGAGTCCATCTACACAAACAATCAAGTAGTGCGTATTTTGTACACAGAAATATTTATATCCATCTACACAAGCAAGCTAGTATACATGCATGCACACAGAAATATTTATATGGGCTTGTAAATCTCAACGACCCATATACGGCCGGGAGGCAGCGCTTGCATATGGGCCGCCGTCAATGGATCACTATAGGAGCCCCATCCCTTCGTTAATTAGCACATCATCATTTTCGTTCACATTAAACTAGCTAGGCCTAAAATTCTTTACAACCCATAATAGCACGATGAATAAGCTCCTCTTCGCCGCCAGCTGCTTACTCCTCCTGCTTGCCAATGGTTCGTCGATCATTTCATTAATTATTAGTCGTTGCATATATATATATATATATTATAATTAATCTAGCAAAAACGCAATCTAATGTAATCTATGAGCAGGTTCTCCCGTCGGCACCCCAAACAGGAACAGCGCAAGGACCGCATGCTGTTCGTGTTCGGGGACGCCGGCAACGCCAACGGGAGGAGCAGAGAAGAAGAATGCAACCGGACGCTTCTCCGATGGCCTGGTGCAATCAGATTTCCTCGGTACGTATATATACCGATCGATTCCATCATCTTGCGTGATCGAGATGCATCTATATATTATTACGACATGGATCATATCGATCAGATTGATGATTATATACATGCAGCAATGATGCTTGGGCTGGACGAGTCCCCTCCGGCGTACAGGCTAACGATCCGTCTGGCGTCAACTTTGCAATGGCCGGCTCCGGCGTCATCATCTGATGATGATGACGAGGACCGCCCTTCTTCGCTCACTCGGCAGATTGACCAATTCAGTAGGCTCATCAGGCACGGGATCGTCGAGGATGGGGACCTCGACGACTCGGTGGCGCTCATCGCCTTCTCCGGCCTCGCCGACTACCAAAGCCGGCCTCACTGTCACCACCACCTCCGACCAAGTCAGTACTTACTGCTGTTGCTTAATTACTCCTGATATTAATTAATAATCGATCTCATATAGTATATAGCTATAATATATATATGCAGATGATCGAGGGCCTTGGTCGGGAAGGTCACCGACGCCGTGGAGCTAGCGGCTGCAGGACCTGGGCGTGTCCAACGTGCTGGTGAACACGCTGCCTCCGATCGGGTGCCAGCCGTTCCGGGCCTGGAACTAGAACTACGCCCACTGCGACGCCCTCGCCAACGCGCTGAGCGACATGCACAACGAGGCTCTCCGCCGCAAGCTTGACGACGACTCGGAGGAAGACACCATGGTGCTCGACATCAACGCCGCCTTCAACCACGTCCTCGACTCGAGGTACTCGCCCTGCTGTGCTGAAACCTCCGGCACCGGGGACGGCTACTGTGGTCAGGAGGACGACAGCGGCAACGCGCTCTACAAGCTCTGCCCTGACCCGGAGAATTTCTTCTACTGGGACCACATGCACCCCACACAGGCTGCCTGGGAGGACGCCATGAACAACCTGCAACAGCCTATCATGGATTTCTTAGACATCTAATAGATTATTTAGCTTGCATTGTCTACCTAGTAGCTAGGGATTCTTTTGATTTATTATGCATTGATGATTGATAGGTTTTGGATTTCGCTAGCTATATTACCATGCATGCTTACAAGTTTTTGGATTATTATATTAGGCGATGAGAGATTGATCATTTGCTAATAATTAGTTAGATCGTTGAGATTAGCACATATATAT